>DWNE01006352.1:0-13130 GCA_018249875.1 Cecropterus toxeus
TATTGTCCCACTGCTGGGCACGGGTCTTCTCTCAGAGTGAGAGAGTTTTAGGCTATAGTCCACCGCGCTGGCCAAGTCCGAATTGGTAGACTTCACACATCTTTGAGAACTCTTTTTTTTTTATGAGAACTCTCAGATGTGCAGGTTTCCTCACGATGTTTTCCGTCACCGTAATCATCATTATCCCATTCCCCATCATTATTAACATTTAACATTATTCGTTTAACGTCTTTAAGGCTAACATTATTAATTATTAGCCTAACATTAACTCGCGGCCATTTTTTCGATTCCTGTACGTTGATATAATTATGTTGTAACTGAGGGAATCTTTTAAATCCATCGAGGCACTTGAAAGTTTAGTATTTTGTCTTGACTCTCTGTCCTAGCTACTTAATGTAGTTACAACTGGAACAAATAGGTACCTACGATACAGTTATAGCAGTTAGGTAGATGGGCACAAAAATTAAAATAACTATAGATAAACTACTAAACTATAGATAAATAAAGAAAAGAAACCAATATAATAGCTTCTCAGTTTAATCAATGTGAGTCGCGGCGCCTTTTTACTTTATACTCTGCACCAAGTCATAACCAGTCTGCATAGTTAACCACCGTTGGCCCCGGTCCGAAATTGGATTGATACTGTGATTGACTTGGTTTTGTTGTTGAATTGGCTTATATAATTGTTGATGCCAATATCTATGAGTGTGTATGTTTTAAAAATCCGTGCTTTGTACACGCCGTGGTAACAATATATTTATAAAAAATCTTATAAAGTAGCTATTATTTTTTTAGAAATATATTTATTGAAGAGATGGCTAAAATATTTAATTTCTTCATTAAAATAGCAACGCAAGTGCGATTTTATCATTCGATGTGTGATCTGTGATCACAGTGGGCAGCCGGCGGCAGTGGCGAGGCCTGCGAGACGGAGACCGCGGGCGGCAGCAAGGACGGCGCGGAGCCCGAGCCGCGCGAGCACAAGTCCGAGGGCAGCAGCGGCGAGGAGAGCACGCCGTCCCGCCGCCGCGCCTCCGCCGACGCGCCGCACACGCCCGACCGCAAGAAGCGCCGCCTCACGCGCCCGCGCAAGCTCTGATCCCATCGCCGTTCCTGCACCCGACTTACGCGCCGGCATATGCTCTGATAAAACGTTTAGGTACGAGCAAACAATTTTCGGATCACACGCCCAAGGAGCGATGCCAGTGACGCCTCACGCGCACGCAAATTAAATAGTCGCGCTGTAATACGCATCTTGGGTTCGTATTAAAAGCCGTACAATCCTGAGACTTATGTGTATCCATGGTAAGAATAGAATACACCCAAGTGGGTTATACATGTTCTCGTATTCGCGCGTATTCATTTCTCCGTGCTCGGCTAGTATCTAAATGTTGCATGTAGCACGCGGATCGCTCGTCCCTATATTTCACTACAGACGACTGCCCGCTGTTAAGTTTCGGTGGCGGGGCCGCGTCGAAGTGGCAGTCGTGTATCGGGTTCCTCAATCTCTCTCTCGGGGACAATTCGCGGTTAGATTAACTAACATGACGTCTAAAACCCTCCTAATATCTAACGAGCTTTAAGGGTTGCTTTCGTCGGACGCCTCACCCTCTGGACTTTTCCGATTGTTACATCGAGGTTTGTATTTAATAAAAAGCACAAAATTGCATCATTGATAGTTAAAAACTGATAAGCCTGATGAATTATATAAACAACTTGAACGCTTCTTATCTTACAGTTTTATTATGTCAAATGTGCATAATATATTCCAAGCTAATACGTAAAGTAACTTTGTGACAATATCACAAGAGAACTCATATTTTTGTCCAAGAAGTTTTTAAGAAGCTCTTCTATACATACCTGGTTTTTGGAAAGGAATCTTTGGGATATTCGACTGAAGTTTTGAGTTTAAGAAGCAAATAAATGTTTTTAAAAACCTCGCTTCATCCGATAACCTCTCCCACGTGTACATACGAATTAGAAAGAATATTGGCCAGAGTTCGAGAAATAATAATAATAACTAATGTGTGCCCTAACAGTGAATTGACATAATACTTCGAAACATGCTTATATACTTACACTAACTGGTACAAGAGTTGTTTTAAATTATCATGCAAATGCAAAATATTTGAATTTCATAAATTAACGTGAAATTGATAATGCTGATCAAACTAAATAATTGCACAATTAAGATCGTTTTGCAAAGTAATTTATTATAGCTGTTGAACATTATAACATTTAAAATTTTAACAGCTTAACTAACTTTTATTGGAATGATTCGTTGATTGACCTCATTGACATACGCTAAGAGCTAATATTAAAAATAACGAGATCAAAGTCGGGTAGTTAAGCTGTTGAAATAGTTCAATTTTATAAAGACATTTTCCAAACCTTTAGGGAAAATATAATTATATGTAAATTGACGCGAGAAAAATAAGAACTCACAACAATTGCTATTATCAATGTAGCAGTGAACAGTTATTACAGAAATTACTTTTGTAATACGCAACATTTTTGTAAGAAAATTAAATATTTAAACTTGTGAAGATAGTTGGCTTAAAGACTTAACTAACTATAACTTCAATATCATTGCTACTTTTATTCTAGCTATAAAAGCTACTTTCCAACAAAATATTTTGTAAACTACAGTTCAATGAACATTCACTCTACAGTCGTTTACATTGAGATGTTATAAAAATATTATGTTACTCGTAAATATTTAAATTATCTCAGTTTCAAAACAGTTACTCTGTTTGTTCGCTGATAGCAATTGTTTTGATAATTCTGGGGTACATCTGCACTTGTCCTCAAACAATGTTATGCAGAAATCAATCAGGGCAGTATTTATATACCAAATGGTTAGATAAATTTCTATAAAGTGTTTTTAAGTTTACAAGGAACTTCTTAATGTTGGTCACTGAGAGGACGTTGAGAAAAATAAACTACACAACAGAAAGCCTAAAGTTATCATTTAAATTCGGCATTGTATATTGTATGTTTAATTTTTTCTATTGTACACAAAAGAATGTTATTTGTTTTTACTACATGACATTTCTCTAGAGTTTTCGCTCCGTTTTTTTTGCATATATTTTTAGAATAGAAGGTAATATTTTTTCAAACTTACAATAGGTATTGTGTTTTAACTAATTAATTCTATAAAATCTTTCAATGTGTTTTTTATTTTGCTCAATGCTAATTTGATTAGAAAATTGATTTATACTTGGGACTATTGTAATAATATTGGTTTTAGTTATATCATGTTTGTTATCTCACAGTTACCCAAAGTCTGCCTCAATAGATTGCCTTTAATCAATGTTAAATTTGACATGAATAAGAAGTGGTAATTATTTCTCTTCAATAAAATTATACGACGTTGTAGCTACGACAGAATCCTTATTTTGGCCATTCACTTAGACACATCATCAAAAAGGCTATCTGTTACACAAAAATAAGAGGAATAAACTTACTTTGCAATAACCGCAGAAAATCTATTGATCAATGCTTCAATATAAATACGAAAGACAACATGGTATAACTAGAGTCGATACTAAAATTTCGAATAGAAGTATATTTAGTTTATGCTAAGTTTTACAGCCCTAATTAAAAATAATTTGTAGTTAAGATTTAAAATATTGTGAATAGAGGTGAGGGTTAGAATGTTGTTTTATTTGTAAATATTCTAAAAGAAAAAAATCTCTTGTGTAATGTACAAATAAATATATTTATGATTATATACTATACAACCGTGTAAAGTAAATATTTTGTGACATGGTGTATGATAAACGGTCGTAGTTGCTGCATAAAACTATTTTCCATACATAATGTGTTTTGAGAGATTTGCTCACGGGCTTCACACACTTTTTGCATCATGTCACTATACCTTTGGACACATATCAAAAAAATCATCAATTCATCACCTTGCAGGTTACCCGACACTGTTGTAAATTATGCCTTTATTCTGTATTAAATACGCACAATTACTTTATATTTTATTGTATTCGTTTATGGTTTTGTTTGTGAGTAATTCACCTTTAATTAATTCATTTCGATATGTACTATTTATTTATGTATAGATATAATCAGAACGATAAAGTGTGATCGCACGAATGTGCACTAGTGTCCGGTGTCCTTAAAACCGACGATAACATGTGAAAAATGTTATTTACATGTAATTTGCATTTACATTCACCTATAATGTAATCCGTTTAGGCTTTGGAGGACATGTTCAGTATGACTAGCATGTAATCATTACGTATTTTACCAATATCATTCAACCATCAAGCTCAATGTACATAAATATCTTATGTTGTGGTCTAAACATTTGAAATCTGTTGTTTGAGAATACTCATCGGATTTTAGCAGAAAAATAGTATTGTCTTAGAGACTTAGACCTTTAGACATTTCGTGAAGTGCAATGTGGTTAATACTTCCCTTTGTGGTTTACTTGGACAATAAGAATTATTAGTTACCATTTGTCTGCCAGGCCCGTCAACTGCAACAGTAAGCATGTATTTATCTTTTGTGTGACTAAAAATGAAAGTTATCATTTTAATGCTTACATGGTAAAATATTTTCGTTAGTGAATTTATTGAGAAAAATATGTATTCATGTTTACTGTGTGGTTGAAGCGAGAAGTTCGTTCGATAACTTTGCCGTATTATATTATTGTATATAGTTGTTGTACATACTGTGTATGCTGTGTAGAACTGTAGATTGTTTCACGTAAATAGAATCCTAAGGTGAGATATCATTATGAAATAAAGCACACAGATTTATTGAATATGTATTACGAACGTAGACTTGAGTCAGTAAAATTTTGCGTTGAAATAAGTGTAATGTAACGATTGATATGAATAATTTAATAAACATTTTACAAATAAGGTATTTGCTATACCTATTTGCTTGTTGGTGCAATTGTGTAATATATGAATGTAAATTGAATAAATATTAGCTTATCGCTGTCGATGTCTTCACATTGTTATATTAATGATGACTTATCTAGTATTGAAAAAGTGCAGAATTCCTTTTTTAGATTGTAGCATGGTAGTGTCTACAAGATACTTGATGTGCATTATTATCTTTATAGCATACGTTCTCTTCTATATCGGTCGCTCAATGTGTTCTTATAAACACTCTAAATTGTTTAATCCTGTTTTTTATGAATGGAAGTGATAAAGTCAACTTAACTTTAAGATCTTTATATCTGGTCTCTAGCTTCAAAAGTATGGAACGATCAGGCGTTATTTATGTCTCGAGAACAGACTAATTATATCAACACTTTGTATTCTTCCTTGTTTAATAAACACGGTTAAACCTTATTAAATGCTGGATTTCTTATACTCATTGACGTTTGTGATTTGACGAGACGGCATTGATTTATTTTCACTAATAAAATTGTAAGACCCCATAATTACATAATGGATTTTACATTAAGGATAGCAAGATTTTGTTTAATTTCTTATTAAAGGTGAATCTTACAAATGAGTTCAACATTTTTAGCCAATTAATTTAGTTGTGTTATGTACATATAAAATAATAGAATAAGTAGCTCCCTGGATTTAATTTTTTAATGTGTACGCAAAAAGGGGTTGATTAGATAATTCATTTTATTTAATGTGTACAAAAAGTATTTTCTTGTTGTCTTAGGTTTAATTCGGATCCACCTGAGCACGATTTAAGGGTTTTACTATAATCTTTATAAGAATACTATAAGATTGCATGCCAATTGTCCAGAAATAGGTTTATTTAATATAAAGTTCGTCGATTTGTAATAGGACATTAATTGTTTGCGTTGGTTTATCAGGTATTGCAATTACTAGTAATAAAATAATGTGTGGCTGGAGTATATTCTTCTCATATGTGAAAATTACGCTTTAGACACTTTGAAACCTCTATAATTTATGTTTGTTTGACGATTATTTAAAGAAACCACACATATTTTGTGTTTGTTGAAGCCGAAGTTATTGTATTTTTTTTTGCAACGGCGTTGCTGATGCCTTGAATTTAAACACTTTTCATATTTTTTTTAACAATAGGTAAACTGAGAGGCTCAAGGGCCACATAATATGACTTTGATTTAGATTCTGTACATGGACAATTTGGCACATATAATGAAACCGCTACATATAGGTACACATTTCGTTTATGGATTGTCTATAACGCGTAATGGGTATATTTAAACTCTTATAACGCGTAATGGGTGATTAACTATTACCAATTGTGTTTCCGTTGGTCCGAATAGACCTCTGTATTTCGGATTTTATGTTCCACTATGTTTTAGTAATTGTAATGTAAAATACCATCATTCATTATATGTTTGGAAGATTTGTATATGTATAATTTATATAGGTATATAAAACAATGCATTGTAGAGTCTAATAACTTTGATGTTAATTATATTTAATATTAGGGAACTATCAATGTTTCAAAAAAAAAATGTTGTGCCTAAATCAATTTAGTACTTAATTACTGCTGCACCATAAATTCTATTGAACTTAAAATGCATATAAACATTGTAAACGTTTTCTCAATAGTGCAATATGTGAATTATATCCATTGAATGGTGTTTATTTTGGCAAATCCTTTTGTGTTTCTTTTTTATTTTATCGCATCAAATAGGGCTGTAAATTAAGGTTACATAGTTGAGTTGAGCACTTTATATTATGCAATCTGTCGTTTACAAGAAGACAATATGAGAATTTCGTATTATGTAAACACAGTAGTCATCTTTGCACATGTATACGTATTAGCTGCTGACTTGTTTACATTCAGTTAACGGCATGTTGCATAATGTAAACAGCACTTTATTCAGGTCCATTAATGTGCACTAAAGCATAATGGGAAAATTTGCTCTGGGTGTGTACAACCAGCAAGACTGTCAATTGCTGTAGATATCCTTTTATGATAGTTATATGATATAGTATTTTTATTAGACAAAAATACAATAAATGTGTGAAGTCCAAATAAGTTTTTATTGATGCCTTGTTTGTTATCCTCTTGAATTTAATATTAGCGTAAAAAAACTGCATTGACGCAGTCGGGCAGTAAGGCCTATGTAAATATCGTAAAGTTTCCCTACTCGAAATCCGAATCAGACTAGCCGATTCAGATGCCTGGCTATGAAACTGTCTGAACTGCTTCTGGACACGGGCCTCTTAGATTTCGGGAGACACTTAGAGCATAGTTGATATCGCTGTTCCAATGGTATTTTTTATCAGATTGATGTAGCAAATTTCATATTTAAATTTTAATATTTTTGGCCACATATTGAGATATGTGCCTTATCTTAGACGGCCAAACTGCAGCCTGAGGACCGATAAATTCAGCAGACAGATATGTCGCCTAATGAAGAAGCCTCTTTTTGACTGCCTCTTTTGTATCAAGCTCGAAATAAATATATGTTATACATCTCACGGTAAACATAGCGAGTATCTTACGGTTTCTTATTAACCGACTTCTCTTTAATATATATTTTATTTATTTATTTTATAAATATGAAGTAGCAAACGAGCAAGCAGCCCGTCTGATGGTAAGTGGTTAGTGCCGCCCATGGACATTTGTAAGCAACTTCATATAGAACAGGGGTTCTATATGAAGTCTACCACAGATGCGTTGCTACTTCCGAGGACTGAGATGGTCGCCTCATATAAAAGTGAGCCGGCAACCACACCCTTCCACCGAAACGCAAGAATTGCTTCACGCTGGAAATAGGTGTGTTATTGTACTGTACATATTTTCGTATGCATTTCGTAAAAGTCTATTATTCTTATATTACAAACAGAAGCTTAAATTATACTCATTTGTAAAGATACATAGATAAGAAAGTAATTAGTATTTCGTTCGAGTTCACACGTCTTTTGTACGCTCTTCATTCACGCTCCATTTCCTTCACTGCGAGTCCTTAATTACTAGCGAGTACGAATAATGTGAATATCAGTGAACATTGATGGCCTATCCCAATATCGTGTTCCTTCGTATATCCGGGTTTAATTCTTAACTAAACTCAGTATAATTTAACTTAAGTGCATAGTAAAATTGGAGCTTCGTGGTTCTCACTGAACTCCAGTCCTTTTTATAATTCATTACAGAGGCTTCTGGATAGCAGCGTCTACTTACTACCAGGCGTTGCTTGCTAAGCTGCTACTTCAATTACAACACTTTGTTCTACACTTTGTGACGTAGCGCCAACGAAAATAAATTATAGTTCTTTACATGATAAGTCCTAGTTCTGGGAAATTTAGGGGAGGACGGGTTTAACTTAAGCCTTAGGTTCTTCATAAGTAAACATATGTATTTAACGTGTGAAATAACAAAAACCTTGGCATTTTCTTTTTCTTTTTGACATAACATTATGTTCTTAACACTTCACTCGGCCTCTTTGATCAGGTAGCCATTTTGGGGCCCACACTTAAGTGTTCTTAACGCGTGATAAGGGTCCACGGTCCCTAAAAATGTCTTATATTCTCCCTTTTCCTTACCCGACAAGCAATAAGGTATATAATTCGAAGAGTTTGATAATAATGGATAATTTACGCCCTAAATCGTGGATCGAAATGCTTGTGATTCAGTGACTCAGGCCAGTACATTGTAAGTGATATTTTATCGGTGACTTTGCGAAACTGTAATATTTATGCCCACTAATGAGCAGTGAGTGCTACTAATTTATGCTGTGCTGCAAAAAGTACCCACAAAATATGCAAATTGACGACCCGCGTGGCCGAGCGGTTACTATACCGATCTATCGCGCAGTAGGTCCCGGGTTCGATCCCCGGTCAGACAGGCATCTGAATTACGAGTTTAGATTTCTGTTCTGGGTCTGGTGAATCTGAATCCTAGAGTGGGGCTATGAGTGTAGAAAGCGTGTAGCGTATAGTAAATAATTGGTACTATGAAGTTAGTATTAATTTTTATGAGACTGTACTTATTAAAAGTAGTCAAGACGAAAATAAGGGACGCGCGGATGAACTGACAAACAGTACGAAATTATAAGTTGAAAGTGGTAGAACGATGGTTCAACAAAGAAGGTACCATCGCCACATCAACTTCTAGCGTGAAGCAGTGCTTGTGTTTCGATTGAAGGATGTCGTTCCCGGATCAAATTCATATGAGGCGAACATCTTAATTCTAGTAGTAATGTGGACTTCTAATACATCCCCTGTTCTACTTGTATATGAAGTAGTTTATCCATGTCTATGGTCGGCAGCGACCACTTACCATCAGGTAGACTTCATGCTCGTTTGCTAGTTCAATAAAAAATAAATATCCGTCATGAGCCACTTGGCAGATGTGAAACATCACGTTTGTACAAGTAATATACATAGAAGACAAGATTGCGACAGGAACTCAATATATGAAAATTACACCATCTACGAACAGGACAATGCACTAAGTCGAACTAACACCGCAGCGCGCTTAGTTTTGTTCAATGCTTAATAGTTCCGAAAATGTATAACAGATGGCGCTTAAATAATTAAAGGCAAGCATCACTATGTCTACAATCAAGTTTACCTACGCCTATAGATGTTTCACATCAAAATAAAAATACATAAGGTTTTTACATTTGGTCACGCAGCCCTAAAATGGGTCATGAATTTCATATGAGCTTATGCTCAAATTACGCTGGCGCCAACTACGGGTATACCTAACAGTTTGTTCGATAATTACAGGAAACATTAATCCACGTAAAATTAATCAACTTTCATGAAAATCCACAACATAATTTTAAGCAAATGTATGCAGTTTATTAATTAATGATTATGTAGCGATAACGAGAATTTTTGATGAGATTTGAAATTAGCCTGTTTTACTCATGCATATATAGTTTTTATCATGAATTTATGAATATTTTATGTCTGTCTCTGTTGAGGTATCAAAGAAGTATGCGAAATAGCAAACGAGCATATTTTTTTTAATAAATATGAAATAGCAAACGAGCAAGCAGATGGTAAGTGGTTACTGCCGCCCATGGACATTTAGCAAGCATTTAGTAAGCAACTTCATGTAGAACAGATTTTCTATCTGTAGTCGACCATAGATGCATTGCTACTCCCGAGGACTGAGATAGTCGCCTCATACAAAAGTGAGCCGGCAACCACACCCTTCCACCGAAACGCAAGAACTACAACTGAACGAGCATGCCGTCCACCTGATGGTAAGTGGTTACTGCCGCTTATGGGCATCTCAACAACCTCATTTAGGGCAGGGATTCTATCGGAAGTCGCTCATAGGTGCGGAGCTACTTCCGAGGACTAAGATGGTTGCCTCAAATAAATGAGCCAACAACCACACTCTTCCACCAAAATACAAGAACTGCTTCACGCTAGAAATACTGGCGGTGGTACCTACCCGGTCGAGCTATGTACACTGGTTTTATCACCTTCAAATAACTAGGTAGTCACTGCCGCCTATACGAGATTAGTCTTACTTGAGGTTAGGTATAAATGTTCTACTACCTCTAAGGACTAAATTGGAATGCCTCAGATAAATCTCCCTTACCACACCCTTCTCACCAGAATACAGCAACGCTTAACACTGTTGATGCCTTCGGTTTCGAACAAGGAAGAGTTTTACCTTACCTTTAAATTCTTTACAACATTTTTGTCAAGATAGTAACTAAAACTTTAAGTAAGAAGCCGCAGACTCGAAAAGAGTTGACCAAATTAGAGTTGCAGAACAAATTTCCTTCAATGATAGCTAAGCTATTCTATTACCTCGCAAATATACCTAGTACAGGTATATTTGCGAGGTAATAGAATGATTATAGTTCGACCAGGAAGGTACTTGTACTAACGCTACATCTACTTCTTGAAGATTTCTAATTTTCCGTGAAGCAGTTCTTGCGTTTCGGTGGAAGATGTAGTTGCCGGCTTACATGTAATTAGGCGACCAACTTAGTCATTGGGAGTAGCAGCATTGCTCGCAATCACGGTTGCGTAACCGTGATTGACTTCAGATGTGCTGTTATAATATGATGTTGATGTCACCGAATGGACACTGTGTAAGATCAGCGCTAGCTGTTTACGGACAGCTAGCTTAATTGCTGAACAGTATCCATTTCGTCATTGATTTGACTACAAACACACCCTCCTATATATATTTCATATTGGTTTACATAGTTGTAAGTACTAGTTGATTTAGTTGTAAGTAGTAGTAAGTAGGTAGTGGTACTTTATTATATGTATGTTTGTAGGCCTTATGGCGAATAAAAACATTCTTTCTTACTTTCTAAATAATTCATTCAGATGTCGGTCTGTCCGGGGATCAAACTCGAAACCCATTGCGTGTTAGACCGGTATGATGACATGGTCTTTAAAAATCATATGATAGTAGATAAGGGGTAATAACGTGAAGAAACTTATATCTTTGAGAGTTCTCCATGAAGTTTAAAATGATCAAAGGTAAGTAAGTATGTTTAATTGTTAATATTGCCAATGAGGTGAACTATGACCTTCTCATTCCGAAAAGAAACCTGGGACCTCTGGTGAGACCCAATAGTTTGAAATCAGGAACTTTCTGAAAGCATTGAGGGCTTTGAACACTAAGGGCTTAGGTTATGCTTAAGTTAGTTGAGGAAGGTTAAGTATTACTTACAATTTAAAATTGTATTAAAAAATTTAATACTCGAAAAACCGGGAAGCAAAAGTAGTGTAAATTAAAAGAAAAACAAACCCGATGAACGATATATTTTCGAGTCTGTATACAAAAATAAAAGTATATTTATTCTTCGGAACGGTAAAAAAGTTGCTCTAATGATACCACTTTGAAAAATGTTGGCTTGAAAATGACCGATAAAGTCCGCCTCGCATTTGTTGCTCTTCGTTATACTATGTCAGCTGTGATTGAAGATCGGCGTTGCTATGAATAGGCCTTTTTATCCGACAGCGTCTGTATGTGTCTTGCAAAGTGACATAGGCTGTATATAATTTTTAAAAATGGCGCCTACAGTAAGGAGAAAAGAGGGGGGGAGGTACGACTTTTTATTATCGCGGCAATATGGGTATCAAATGGAAACTAGTCAATAAGCGATTACAAAATATATGTATTATTATAATATTATGTTATTACTTTGACAAAAATAGATAGTGGCCAGTGGACAGTAAGTGGCCACAATTGCATATGGACATCTGTCGTCAAACCCATATAAGTTTCGTCTTACTTGAGTTCAAAAGATAAACTGTTACCTACCGCTGAGGACTAAGCTGAGAGTATGTCTCCCTTACCAGACCATTTAGATCAGAAAACAGCGGCGCTTGAGACTGCTGTCAGACAGAAATTGTTGGTACAATGGTACCTAAGTCGAAATACAAGGGGCTCTACCTTCAATTGCCTACATTAATATTATTTATTCATGGTGCGATTTGACATCATAAATGAAACTGCCGGGCGAATAAATCAGGGTTGTCAACCTAGATTTCACGCTCGTAAGTGACAGTTAAGCAAATGTTGCACGACATGTTCCGGTACATTAAAGAAAATAACCATTTTAATACTGATAATATCAAAATGTAAAGTTATTGAATTTATTATAGTACTATCTGAGAATAGCGGTTTCACTTGCGTTTAATAAAGGAAACATAGATTAAAATTGAATTGAATTTGATGGAAAACATTGATTTAATGTAATTAGAACTAAATATAGTATTTACATACATATTTTCTGATTTAATGCGTTTTCAACACAGACTGACAGACGATATAAAAATTTATACACGGAACTTTCATTTCGAATGTATGTATGAATTTATTAAGGTTAACGTAATATCGATTTAAAATATTTTAAAATGTTAGTATGGTTTTAGTTAAATATCGTATTCCCATCCATTAACACTACAAATGAAGCTTCACGGGCTACCACACTGATTCAATGCGAATTTTATCCATAATTATACCAATTATTGTAGACACGAAAATACAACAGCCTGAAAATAATTAGATCAAAAGGGAAAAATAAATAATAAAATGGGTAGCATGGGTGGCAAACATAGTTTAGGTATTATTTTGGTTTTTGACCATCCTCGTAAAAAAATAGGTTTTATTATAAACATATTTATAGCCTATGTCAATTCCAAAATTAAAGTATATCTATCGTCCCCTCACATTTTGAAAGTAAATATTATGTTACGGGTACTCAC
>DWNE01006353.1:0-13130 GCA_018249875.1 Cecropterus toxeus
AGAAAAATATCTTTATTTCTAAACACTATGACAAATATAATTATAACTACCTACTTATAGTTACTGACGTACCTATGGTGGTGGTGTATATGTACCGTACATCAATTTTGTGGTTTTTAAAATAACTGGCATTTATAAATCTTCTACGTACCATTATTGTAATTAGTATATAAATAAGGAATAATTTATGAAAATCTTAAGGAAATAAAATCCGACCAATTCCCACTTTCCAACCAAAATTTATAAAATTCTTCATGAAACAACAAAATACATGAATATTTTCGTCTATGGGCAAATTTTTAAATGGACGAACCGATTGCATTCGGCTCTGTGCTACGATAGAAAATAGCCTTAACTAGTTTTTACAAGAGAATTACCTATAATTTTATAGATAAAGATGCTAACACCCAAAAAATGTTCTTTTTTTAGCATTCTACATTACGTACTTTCAATAAAAAAGCTAAATTTAGAATAAGAATGGATTGTACCAATACAATAACAATTAAACCGAAAACCAAAACTCATACCGTTATTCGTTTATCAATCACGAATTCACGGCGAATCGATTCCACTGTATCGGAACACGATTACTCACCCCATAAATAACTAATCGAATCAATATAATAGGCCGTCACTAATTTTTGAACGCGCCTTTTGTAACGCTCTTGGTTTTACGGAGTTAGAGAAACTAGATGTGACACTAAACTGGGACTTCACCGTCTCTTATATGCTACAGGGTAACATAATAAGGATGGGAAAGGGTTTTCGGGCTTCGAGGAGATCCCTCTTTACTATTCTCAAGAAGATCGAATACTTGGAACCCTTTTTGTTAACCTTTTTGTTCATACATGTTACTGATAGCTACTTAAATTTTTATACTAATATGTTTTTCCCTGTTTAAAGACTGGAAAATTACTAATTTGACAATGCTGTGCATGCATTTAATTTAAGTAAATTAAAGATATTTTTATATGTTTTTCCTATTTTAATTGTTTGTTTATGTACCTAGTTGGTGTGTCTTAAATGAATAAATAAGTAAACATTTGAAAGTTAATAAAAATGATTAATTAAGTACCTATATAATAATGTTTTTAAAATGTTCGCTTATAAATATAACAAGTGTTGTGTTATAATCAGATGCTAAGGGAGAAAAAAATTTAGATATAGACTAGGTGGTAGATCAGTGTGGTTCGACCGGGGAGGTACCACCGCCGCACCTATTTCTAGCGTGAAGTACCTAGTTCTCGCGTTTCGATGGAAGAGTATAGTGGCCGGCTCACTTGTATTTGAGGTGAACAACCTAGCCCTCGGGAGTAGCAACCGATGACTTCAGATAGAACAATTGCTCTGTATGAAGTTACTTACAGATGTCTATGGGCGGCAGTGACCACTTACCATCAGGTGGACTGCATGCTCGTTTGCTACTTCAGTCTGATGACAGACACACCATGCAGTTTGTCTTTATCTAAAACTGACTTTCTACAGATCAATTTTAAACTCTATTTATTAAATATTAATTACAATTACATTAAAAAAGTTCTGACTTCAACTTGAATTATTTCAAAACATTAAAGTGTTTCTTTTAATTCGATTCCGCTCAAAGATGACCTTTACTTCACGAGATACAAATGCGATTAAAAATATATCAACTACTGTCGATACTTCTTATTTACTGTCTCCATAATTGGAATACTGAGATGAAGTATCCACGGTTGCAGCATAAAGTTTAATAAATACCTTTTTAGGGTTCTGTAGGGTAAAAGGGTTCTAAAAGGCAAAACGAGACCTTGTTCCTAAGCCGCCACTGTCTGTTTGCAATAGGACTTTACCTCTTGAACTGTTATAAATTGAAGTTCAAGATGTAAAAAATACTAAAAAAAATTGGTCCCGATACAAGATATCGTTATTTTTTCCGTTTATTTATTAAACTGTAATAGGTACACACTTTAAATTCCATAATACTTAAGTAGGTACATGCATTTCCATTTATGCATATATAGTTGCAATGATTACAACTCAAAATTGAAAATATATCAAAATTTGTTGGTACGGAACCCGGCCATATTTTCCTTTTATTATTTTTTTGTTGAACAGAAGCCGGTAACTGACAAATGGACATGTGTGTAAACTCATTGCAATCTATAGACATTTGTAACTGACAGCAAATGCAACTGAAGTAGTTTCTGAGAATGACCTTCTTATTAGTAAAGTGATAGACCATCCACGCCAGCGGTCCATAACATAAAGCAAAACGTCATGAATTGACTTTAAACCACTGATATGGTTTCCGACAATGTTAATCCAATGTTTGCCAACCCATTATTATCCCACCGATGGGCACGGTTCTTCTTTTTGAATGAAAGTGCTTACGCCATAGTCTACCGTACTGACCAAATGCGTATTTGTAACCATAGGTTTACGCTCTAACTAACTACTTTTTTTTTCACAGCCTGTTGGTCCACATGATGGTAAGTGGTTACTACTATTGACATCTGTAAGCAACTTCATATACAACATGGGTTCTAACTGAAGTCAATCACAGAAACGTTGCTACTTAAGAGGAACTAAGATGGTCGCCTCGTATATAAGTGAGCTGACAACCATACCCTTCAAGTGAAACGCAAGAACTGCTTCTCGCTAGAAATAGGTGTGGCGGTTGTACCACCTCAGTCGAACTACACTGGTTCTACTACCTGGTAAAATGTTCTTACATGTGGTGTTGGTTTTGAATAGCCTCCCTCTCCCTTAGATGTCAGCGACTAAGGAGCAGCAGCGTCTTCCTATTTAACATCAACACTCACTGTAGTCACCAACATGCATACCAGATGAGGTGATTATTAATAAAAACTCCCATTAGAGGTCGCTAATGTATACCGTTGGACTTAAAATCTCCATTAGAGAAGGAATTGGACACAGGTCTTATGGACATACCTCTTATGGACATAGTTCCAACAGTAGACTTTAATAGACCGATAGATAGATGCTGAAAAGCGGGACCGACGGCCAACGTTCCATTACCTTTACATGAAATATTTGAGGGCAATAGAACATAATAATATATTTAAAATTGGTTAATAATAGATGGTCAATTTGACAGGCTGCAGGTAAAAAATACCCATTGAGTACATTCTATATCAGGCAACATCAAAATATCCTAATTAGTCTTTAGCTCTACCATAAAAGAAACAGCGTTATATAGTTATTATCCTTGTTATTATACATATATTTTTATCATGTAGATCTTAATAAATTATCTTAAACATTTTTATATTATTATATCACTTCTAGTAAACACTATGAAAATAAATGCGGTACTTCTAATACGTATATGAAATTCTGCATTTTATTACTTAAAAAATAGAGATTAAATTTGTAAAACGATACTTTGCCGAGTGTTTTGATGTTTTCATATGTTACTCTCGAAGAAAATTGATTAGATTCACGATTTTTGTAGTCTTGATTGATTCGTTTTTTTTTCCCGAGTTATAGAAACGGTGAAATATTATTATTATTATATTTTATAAAAGGTTAGGTTAAAAAATAATACATAATTTACAGTATATACTATTAGGAATTTTGAGGCTTTAATATTTTATAGATCACGTAAATAAATATTTATTTTTAAGACAAACGGTCTATAATATAATACCTACTACTTCTTAATAATTAATCATCTCTGTTAATCATTATGATTTAACTATTTTTATATGTATTGTATTTAAAATTAATTTAGATTTATATTTAAAACTAAATATCTATCCACAAATACCTATATGTTCTATAAAATAATGTATCATATAAAAATACATATATTTCATTAAATTATATTTTCATTTAATAATCAACATCCGATTAAGTATTATAAGAAAAATTGTTCGTTTATTTGTAAGTCAAACATTTTAATGGTCAAAATATGCCATTATTTATATAAAAAAACATACTCTACATGTATAGTTTTTCACGCTTCATGTTCTACATTATAGAGTATTAGGCGTAAAAACTACAGCTTTGGTCCAATCCTTACATGACTGCTTCAAAATTGAAACAATACTAATATCTTTTGACACGCACTGTTCATTTTGTCAAAAATATTTAATTACTTACAAATTTGTATTTCCCAAAAAGTCTTATTTCTATTTATTCTATTTATTAGATACCGTTTAAATAAATATTTTTAAGTCATTTAATGTTGATAAGCGATAAAACAAAAACAAAGCTGTTCTAATTTGATTTCAAAAAACCTTGTTTATAATATTTTTATAACCTCTCAGTGGTAATCAAAATGTTTGATAAACGGTTATGCTACCTTATTCACAAATAAGTTTATTTGAAAAAAAAGTAAACCAATTTGTTAAAAAATACTGACCTCTTCCCATTCAATTTAATTTAAAATAATAATAATCTGATTTTATTAAAAATCCGATCATTCTGACTTCTTCCCATTCACTTAAATTTGAAAAAAGAATGAACCGAGTTGATAAAAAATATACTGATTTCCCACTTAGTTTAATTTGAAAAAAAAAAGTAAACCAAGTTGATCAAAAGCACTAACCTCTTCCCATTCCTCCGGCGTCGTTTCGTGGCGTACACGGTGCCTAGCTGGCTCGCGTGCGGCTGCGGCGGCCGGAGCAAGCTAGGATCCACGCTCTCCAGTGTGTACCCAGCCTGACCCCAGCCGCACAGCAATTTCGATTCTGTGGCTATCTTGACGGCGTCGCCACCCCGTGACGTCACTAAGTCTCTCAACCGGAAACGAACTCGGTTACACGCAGCTCGTACCGAAGAGCGCAAAACGTCATCGTTATAAAGTTACTCGATTTTATGTATGACGATTGAAACACGACGTTGGACGAACATTTTTATTTTTATTGTACTCCGTTTAAACAATCATTAAATGTAGCACTCTTTATTAAGTACTTTTCATTAAGTGATCAGCCAAATAACTGTAGTGTAAGCATTTTTGGTTGTATTTTTTTAAATTTGAGTTTTATTCACTTTGTAGGTTGATAAACACTTTTTTCACTCTATCTGAGGATGTTTTTAAATCAGCACTCAGTTATAAAGGTCAGTAATCAGATATAAAAAATAACATAAACGCACTAGGATACAATTATTATTGTAGAGTATGATTTTAAATAAAAATTGGTAC
Organism: Cecropterus toxeus; assembly: GCA_018249875.1. Lineage (NCBI taxonomy): Eukaryota > Metazoa > Arthropoda > Insecta > Lepidoptera > Hesperiidae > Cecropterus > Cecropterus toxeus. Next base: position 5,150 of record DWNE01006353.1, read on the forward strand.
GGTTAAATTTTGCTCAATTTTTTACTCGTTTTTTTTAAGTGTGATACGGAATAGACAGATTATATTTTCAACAAACTCTGATTTTGGTTATAAATTAATTCCAAAAATAATTATCGGCGTAATTATAATTGTTTTCGATGATGTGATTTATTACTCTGATTATGTGATAATTAAATGTTAATAAACATTTGGAAAACGCGATAGCGACCTCGATTTTGATGTTTTTGTTCTCGTAATTAAATGGTTATTGCTGCAATAATTATATGTTCTGCAATTAACACTTCCGCCGCCAATAGTACTGATTCAATTCTATTGTTGAATTTAGTTGGCATTTATCATTGCATTTTTATTATTTATTTCTATTTTGAAATGCATAATACACTCTTTTCAAAATAAGTTATCGAGTCTTCCTTTAAATTTTTCACTGTGTTTTGCTCTCCGTATATTTTTGCTAGATAGGTAAACGTACTTTTTTCCCGCTTAAATAATCACAGCATCCGTAAATTTTAGGACATCTCGTTTTTATTTTTATACAGGACGTTGGTTAAAATTACTCTAAAATTTTTTGGAAGAAACACTTGAGCTAGGTTTTTTAGATATATTCTGTGGAAGTTTTAATTAAACTGTACAATTTTTCACTGGTAGTCAATGTTCACTCCGCTTAGTCACAGCACATGGTCACGAGCACAATTTTTCGTTCAACACTAAAACTCGGGTCTAACCCGAGTATTTTCACAAAACACTCAGTCCATACAAATTCGTTTTATTTTTTATTCACGTGTTGTTTTGAGGTTAGGTTGGTACATGCGGCGCCACTGTCAAGCGCGCGGAGTGGTTTGGCGGCTTGCCTTCAAAGACCCCAAAGAGAGAAGGCGGGGCTTATTTCCACCACGCCCCCCTCCTAAAACCTACCAATCAGGGCCCTCCGGCGCGATCAAAGCGCATCTGGGACGTACTGAGTGACGTATATTTTTATTTTCCGAAACAATTGCGCGATTTCTTTTGCGCTTTTTGTTTTTAGTTGTTGATTTTTTTTTCTGTAGAGAATTGTATCGCTTTTATTTAGCTTCTGAAATTCCAGTTGCAAGGTTGATGTTCGGGAATTAATAATTTTAAGTAAGACGTTTCTTTTTTTTTAAGCGGCATTAACGTGACTTTGTTAACTGTTTTGCGTTGTTGTTTGATTTGTTTCTTTGGTTTTTGATTGAGTATTAAATGTTTGCTTGAACTGTTGAGGTTGGTATACAATTTTGTTGCCATTATTTTTAAAGTAAATGCGACTTACCGTTATTTGAAATTGCTCCTTATATTTTTGTATTTTGTGTGTCGAATTTGATAATTAAAATTTGGATTAGATATCATGTGTGTAAGTGAATGGACCTACATACCTATGTGGAGGTGTTTTATTTAGATTTTTAAAAGCTTCTCGTCAAAAAACTTTTAAAAAGTCTACATTTTTAACACCATGACACTCTTACAGTTGATTCCATTTCCAAAACTTTTAAAATAAAAGAAAAATAAAAAATAAAAAAAAATAACAAAAAAGAAAGTCCTAAAAAATTCAAACAAAAACTTTCTCCCCGAGTCCGTCCCGCGTCATTCACGATGACGTCACAACATGGCCGCCGGGCGAGGGAGAGTTTTCGCATTTTCCCCTCAACCATCAACACAGATGGACGGAACTACCCCTCGTATCCCATAGCTACCCCTTGAATGATATTTGGATGTTATCATTGCGTTGTTTTTTAAGTTGCTACCTGAGTACCTATCTAGATCTAGATAGATATCCAGTGTTTTTTAATCAGATAATTAAGTAGGCTATTTAATAAACTAATCTTATTCATATTATAAATACGAATGTTTGTAAGGATGTATATCCGTTTGGTACTATTTCACGCAAAAAGTAGGTAGGTAGGCTACTGGTACGATTATGACGAAACTTAGCACACAGATAGATATGATCTAGAAATCTAGATTAAAACACGATACAAGCGGGCAGAGCCGCAGGATAAGCTAGTTGGATATAAAAATGACTTACGTGTAGGTACCATGAAATTGGAACGATTTAGTCGAAAAGGCGTCTAATTTAGTCAATAGGAGTAGTAAAAAATTGTAACTACTTATATAGGAAACCTGGTAAGTGACGAACTAATAATAAAAATAATAATAAAGAATTCATAATAACAATACAGATCTACCTGACGTCAGCCTTACTGCGTTACTTAGATAAGTCAGAGTTCAGGAGGTCTGGACCCTACCTTGTCTATAGCATAGGACATTAAGTTTGCCCTCCTTTATTATAAGGTGCAATAAATAAATAAATAGGGCCAGAAAAAATCAAATTGCCGACCATTTTTGGATTCTCTTACCTATAAAGTAACTACCGCTGGGAATTACAAATTACAATTCTTATAACCCGACTGCGTCAGACGGAGCTTAATGTTTTTCGAGAATATGTACGTATTAATGTAGGTTTGTTTGTACGTATGTCAATTTCTTTGGCACGCGCTACAGCCCAGACGGTATGACGGATATGATGACATATCATTAGAATCGTCCCAGTTTGGAAAGTGACATAGGCAATATAATTCTAATAGGGGATAAAGGGGGAGAGCGACGATTTTTTTATTATCCCGGCAATATGGTTATTTCATAAAAGCTAGTAAATAGATCATTCTAATAATTATATATATTATAATACTTTTACTTGACTATTTTCATGAAAACTCATATAAAGCGTTTAATTTAAAGTATCATTATGAACAAAAAACATTTTAAGCAGTCGGGGTTATGTTTTAATATTTGAACAATGTTACTAATTATTTTCTACCTCAAAGAATAACATAAAACAACGCAACACATATTATGAAAGAAATAAACACGGCGATTCAATTGCATTGAACACTTGATAGGGCCTATAATTATAGATATCTACGTATTCAATTAATTGAACACAAATATTTATTCAATTACAATTAAATAAATGATAGAGGGAATTTCTAATTTGTGTGTGTTCAATTGAATGATTTATAGATAGGTACAAAAGGTACACTACAGTATTTCTGTAGTGTAAGTAATGCTATTCAAGTCTTGCCTATGTAATTAATTAGTGTAATTATAATGTGAAATAATTACCTGTCCACCTTATCCCTTTTCTCATGGTTGAATAAAATTTATCTCTTATATTCTCTACCCGTACGCTAAGTCCAAGTTTGTTTTCTAAAGGCGGTAGAACCGATGTACCGTTTGAAGCAGTTCTTGCGTTTTGTTGGAAGGGTGAAGTTTCCTTACTTTTATATTTGGCGTCTATCGTATGTAGACGGGAGTAGCATCTGTGATGTGAGCGTGCATAGGCGAGACCTCGTATAAAATTTGTGTAGGGGCCCTTAAGAAGGGTAAAGATTTCTCATTAAAGAAAAAAATGCATATAATTAAAAATTGGGAAGTTTATTTATTTTTTGTTTAAGCAAGTTGGAGGCCCCTGTACCTATAATTGAGACGGCAGATACGGCGGTAACTACGCCCCTAACTCCCGAGGTCTAAGATGGTCGCCTAATATGTAAGAGAGCCGGTGAATGAGATACTAATAACGTAGCATTTGTACACCCTGAGCTGGATTCCCAATAGTCACCAGGCGTGTTCACTATTGACAAAAACCTCGGTTAAAAAGGCCTTTCTCTATTTCAAAAGGCTGACATTTGCAACTAGAGTTTACCTACACTTAATGACTAAGTCAGAGGGCCTTACTATATTTTGTTTCTCACAATATAAAAAAATCTGTTTTTGGAATTATGTGTACCTATACTTCCCACATTTCTATTTCTAAGGTTCGGTACCCGTCTCAGCAATGGCAGGCCGAGCAAAGACAGGTTGTCAAACTAGTGCACTATAAACGTTATGATTTATACCCCACCCCGCCGCCATCCCCCCCGTAAATCACAAACGAATTGCCCAAACTCACGCATATTACGAATGTCTACTCTGATTGTGCGGCTGGTGCAAGGGAGAAGCGGAAGCGATATTAAACGGAAAACATATTTCCTTCTTCAACCCATAATCACCCACTGCTGGGTATAGGTCTCCTCATTGAATTTCCAAGCACTGCGGTTGTTTGCTCTTCTCAACCATTGTCGGCCCATCGTTCTTGCAAGATCGTCTGTCCATCTTATTGGCTGTCGTCCAATGTTTCCTTTACCCTGCCTCGGTCTCCACTCTAAAATTTGGCGGCCCCATCTACCGTCAGTTCTGCGACATACGTGTCCCGCCCATCGCCACTTACGCTGTGCTATAGCACGTGCGATGCCACTGATCTTTGTTCTTCGTCTGATATCGATATCGAAATCGAAAACATATACTTACCTACCTATAGATTACCTATCTAGAATCTAGAGGAATTATTTTTCTTTATACTAAGGTATATAAAAATCTGCTTTTGTATATGAAAAACCTACGATCCGAGTCGTGGAGTGCTCACGATACTGGACATATAGTGACTTTTGGGTTAGATCCCCGGCCAGACAGACATATGAATGATGAATTTAGATTTATTATATGTAGCCACATAGGTAAGTGTCAAAACTGTTATAAAAAATTAACTTTACAAAGAGATATAAGCATTTACTTGAAATTCTTATGATATGTGAAATTTTATTTTTCTTTTTTTATATTTTTAAAATTATTTTCCTTTTTGTTAAGACAAACGGCTACCTGGTGTTAACCAGTTCCCATCATCAATTAGGTATAGTAAGGTAAGCAAGGCGACATGAGACTTTCGAAATTAGTCCCGAAATTAAATTGGATTTAAAAAAACTAGCATTTTCGGGATATTTTATATATTGAATACGAATACATTCTAAAAGCTACAGTCTTTAACTTAGACCATACAATGAGTAGTAAAATTTTAGGGACAAGTGTCCATAAAAGCTGTATTATTTTTGTTTTATTGTTTGAATGTCGCATAAAAATTATTTCTAGTTAGCGTATGAAGTCACAATTTTTTAATAAAAAAAACTTCGTATTATACGACTGTTATGTGGTTTTTTAATTTGTGAGAGGTGATATTTTCGGGCAAGCCCTTAATTAAGCAAATACGGTGCTAACTATTTCTGATATTAATCCAACTGCCTGCTTCTAATGCTAAATAAATTTTGGTGTTTATTGTTCTTTATTTTTTTTATTATTGTTTTTATTATTTCCATATAGTTTGTTAATGTTTTTATTATTTTCCAGTTTGTATTCTTATGTATCTACTGAATACTTATGTATCTACTTAGCTTAGTAGGTAGGAAGGTACATAAAATAAAACCATATCTAGTTTGAGGTAAGTAAATAGCTGAAGTTATAGGTAAGTACAGAGGTACCAAAAAACAACCCAAAACTATCAAATTTGATCACAGATACGTAGAGACAGATACGTACATAGAGTCGGGCTGTTTCATATTGATCCATCTAGACTTATATAGAGTCACATTTCTAAAATAAATTTCTAAAAGGAGAGTACCATCCCATTTCCTGAAAAACTTACCCGATGGCTACAACACTTGCGCTTTAAGCGTCTAAGACTCTACGCCGCAACCGTAAAGCGCTATATTTACCGGTAAAAACAAATGTACCTCTGTGTCTGGTTTTATAATAATAATAATAATAATAGTTTCGTTCTACATTTAACCGAAGTATAACAAATTTCACTCAAAACTGATGCTTGTCGCCAATTTTTAAAAACTTGAGAACCCTTTGTGTTTCGACTCCGGAAGCACCATCGCTGCATCTATTTCTGCTTAGTGTGTTTATAGATTCTTGTAAAGACAATAGGTCACATCAAATAATAAATAAATGTTTGCCGTTGTTCAACAAATTAACTAATTTGTAATTATGTACTCTTCTAATTTAGATATAATTGAATTAAATGAGTGTACGAATTATATGCGCCGGTATTTTATTAAAAACTTGTACTCCTTCAAATATGAGGGTTTTCTATAAGAAGTTCTAATTTTAGTTAAGGTAAGGTAAATGTTCTGCCTAATAATGGCAGTCTTACGCGTCGTTTAGATATATTTATCCGAGTTTAGATATATATATTTATCCGAGGCGTTCCAACTTAGTCATCAAGGTAACAATGCGTCTGTGGCTAACTTCAGATAACACTGAGCTTTTCTAGGATTAGTTACAGCTGCCCTTGGGCGGCAGTGGCCACTTACCAGCAGGCGGCTCGTTTGCTACTTCCATATAATAAAAACAAATTATAAAAAAACATATTATAAAAAATAATTAACCAAGTGGTAGAAGCAATTTAGTTCGACCGGGGAAGTGCCACCGCCACACCTATTTCTAGCATAAAGCAGTTTTTGCGTTTCGGTGGAAGGGTATGGTTGCCGGCTCACTTTATATATGAGGCAACCATCTCAGTCCTCGGAAGTAGCAACACATCTGTGATCAACTTTAGATAGAACCCCTGATCCATAAGAAGTTACTTACGCCTTAGATGTCCATGGGCGGCAGTAACCACATACCATCAGGTGGACTGCATGCTCGTTTGCTACTTCATTCTTATAAAAAAAATAACATATTTTTGTTCAATACTGTCGGTATTTATAATACCGCCTTTTACAGTTTTTGATTGACTTCATATAATTAATTTTATACCACTTCAACAGAACTATGCTAATGCTAAAATTCTTCATGATGCCAGTTACATTGCTTCCTTACAATTCTTTCGAAGCGAAGGGTTTATTGTATTTTGTAAAGCTTACAGCTACTAATGACATCTAGCGGCAAAAGCTCGTACTAAGTCCAAGCGGGCTTTACGACCTAACAAAGCTTCCTTTGTTTGTGAAGCTCTCGGTTTGGTTAAAGAACAATATCTGGGCGGAGCTTTTATTTAACATTGATAAAGCTTCTCGTAATATAATTTATACGTTAATAGTAGGATTTATGAAACCTAGGTATTGAAAATTATAGGAAGGTACTCTAAAAATAGGTAGTTAAAAATAGGTATTATGTGTGACATACAAAACTATGAGTATGTAGACTAACCTCTCAAAATGGTTTTATATTATTTCACAAATTGCTGTAGATATTTATTTTGGTCTGTCTCGCCGGCGATCGAACCCGGAACCCACTGCGTGTCAGCAAAGTTGTAATCGCTCCGCCACAGGGGTCGTCAAGTCCAAAACAAAAGCATTAAGAATTTATGCGTAAAACTTGTCGCACACTTAAGGACCAGTTTTTTTAGTTAAAGAAGTTATAATAAAAATTGGTGCTTTAGTACCATACCTAGATCGAAATTAAAGACAACACACATACGTACAGACATAATAATACTTACAATATTGTTATTTACCAAAAATATTAACTGCGTTAAAACAATAAAATGTTTTGACACGAAAAAAACATTCTGAATCACAATTCAATATTAAAATTCTTAAACCATTCTTAATTTTAAAAACCTTCGCTCTTATTCCAATTTTTCGAACACCAAACCGTTCCAAATTCAAATTCCGAAGAACAATTTCGAATTAAATTTATTCGTTAATTTTAAACATATGCCACGTAAATTTCGCCCATAATCGTCGGCTAATTCGATACGATTCGTTTTAATCGAGAGCTCGTTCGATTTTTTCCGAATTGCAAATGGCGCCGGTGGTTCAACCGAAAGGATCTGTCAATCAAACTTTGTTGCATATTATTATTAAGGGTATTGTAATCACTAAAGACGTTCGAATTTCGACGTCGGTACCGACTTTGGAGATGGGTCGTTTAATTGTAATAGTTTGACCACATTTTTTTATGAAAAAGTACAAAATATAATTTGCGACCTGATACGATATTTAATTTTAGGTCGATATTACAATACTTTTTTATTGTTACAATTTAGGGTTTTGATGTTGAACTAAAAAAAGGAATATAATAAATAATAGTTTAAAAAAACTAAAAAACACGCTTTTTATAGAAAACCGAACTAAAAAATAGAAAATAAATTTAA
>DWNE01006354.1:0-13128 GCA_018249875.1 Cecropterus toxeus
GGGTGTTTGTGTATTCGTGTTTGTGTATCCATGGCACCCACGACACAGGAGAAAATCCTAGTGTGGGGCTATGAGTGAAGAAAGCGTCTTTGATATTCCACATTATACAGGAGTTCATAAAAATATATCTAATTTCAATAGAACTAAGGTGTTAGCTTGTCTTTACCTATCTAAACCTATATAACCACCACCTAATAAATTTCCAGATTTTGTCTTTTTGGTCGATATATTGTGGAGACTTTTTTTGGTCGTCAATTCGTACAGACACCGGTTGAATTTTTAGAATATGGTAGACATATAGCTTCAGGGGTTCCACCGGAATCTGCAAAGTTTTGAAACTGCTCTATAGCCGTATAAGGCTTATGTATTTTGGTTTGACGGATATTACAAACTAAGTAAGTTAATTAATGAATATTGACCGTCAGTGACCACTCTAAATGGTGTTCATTTGCTACTTCATTTGTACTTTATATAAAAACTAGCTTTTGCCCGCGGATTCGCTCGCGTTAAGAAGTATTAAAATTGATAAAGTTTCATAAAAACGTTTATCCCCTACTTTATTCCCTTGGGGGTAGAATTAATCAAAATCGTTTCTTAGCGGATGCCTAAGTCATAAACATCTACCTGCATGCCAAATTTCAGTCCGTCAAGCGGTATGGGTTGTATGTTGATGTCAGTCTTATAATGCTTAACAATGGTTGGACGTCGATAAGCAGCTGAACGCTATTATCATACTTTTCGTGATCACCAGTAAAGAGCAACAATACTCTAAATATTAAAAAAAAGTGGATAGTACAAAAAATTCAGACGAATTGAGAACCTCCTCCTTTTTGAAGTCGGTTATAAATATAACTGAGATTGTAATTTACATTGGTAACAGACTAGTGTATAAATAAATGGGACAGGGCTACCATGTATCTAATGAGAAAAAACTTTATGTAAGTAACAGAAAGAATTTGTTTTCATCGATTGAGCCAATAAGTTAACTTTTAAAGAGAAGCTTTATATGATAAAATGTCAAGATATTGATAAGACAATCCCTTTGTGAAAGAATAGTAGACGTTAGTACTTAAAAAACATTTTTATGGCAGCATCTCAAACTTTACATGAGGTTTGTTTTCGATGCAACTAATTTGCCGCTTAGGTTTTTAACGCAGTTTTTTCAGGTGACGCTGTATTTCATTTTTGTTTTATTTTACAAATTTATGGTACCGAGATACCGTAACCGATAACGCGATTGCCGATGGGGCTAAGCGGTCGCCAGATAAATGAGTTAACATTGCCGGTAGAGAATATTCAATTTTTTCAGGACTTAATTTTCAGGATTTTATAGCTCGCAAATACCGTGGTGGACGGCAATAATTAGTGGCAACTCAATTCGCCATCGACGAGGCCACCCCGCACCTCAACCTCGCCACCCAACCTGTTTCAGAATGAAACTGACCCAATTCCTCAGCTGCATTCCCCCTCCGCACCGACTGACGTCAGAGGAGACCTTCACAAAGAATAACCGTGTATCCCACTTTCGGGAAACATAGAAATGTGACGCTTACTACTGAATAACAACAATCAAGTAACCGTAACGCTGCAAGGGTGGTTGCGGCACTTCGCTTCTGGGTCAGCAGCGGCAGAGAGTCAAAAACTGGGTCACCCCGGGTTGCAAGTCTCTATTCATGAATCGAAGCACGCTGGGTGACGCGCGCCCGTTCATTCTTACCCGGACTTGTTAATCGAAGTCGACGCTACCTGCGTGCGCCGGTCATGAATCACAGATGATAAAATAAACCGAATAAAATTAATTAATACATACGTCAATCATCGGTGTTACTTAAATTAACATACACAGCGTAATTGAAGCCTAATAACGAAATAATATTGTCGCTATTAAATATATGACCTTCGCGCATGTAATTGCATAAATATACAAAATTAATAATACATTATCTGGGAAAAATTGTAATGTCATTAATATTTACATAATTGAAGTATTTACTTAGGAACTTTCTTGGTTCGGCAGTGGAGGCTCCACCGTCAACCTTATCATAACAATTGCACGCTTGTGAGCTAGCTTAATTTCGTAAAAAGATCTTTCTAATTTACTTCTAAATTATAGCAACATATTTTAATACGTTGCGGTAACAGCATTATAAATCAAAACTCATATTACTTATCAATATCTAGTACGTTGAATTTCGAAATCGTAATTATTCATCCATTGTATAACGGGAAAGCAGTTGTATTATCTGGGCTACAACAGACTCGTTCAGTATTTTAGTTGTATAAAAATCACGCATCGATAGTTTCAATTTCAGTATAAACGTCATAGTAATTATTTCCATACAAAATATCTGACCTTGTAAAGCACTCTACTTCCGTCACAACACGTACCAAAAAACCTCGAAACGGTCTATTTATAGCAGTGTAACTTAAAACAGAACTAACATCATTATGTCTGGCTTGAAATACGGGGCGTTCAAATAGACCAATATGTTTAGTGGAGCAGGGGGCGCGTCCTTGTGACGCATTCACCCGCCTTGAAACATGAATGAGCTTAACGTTAAACCAGCTATGAGTAATTGGGCTAGATTTGATGTCAAAAAATATGTTCATACACATGTCGATTTGTATGATGTATGGATAAATAACTATGCCCGCGGTTTTAGCTGCGTTTATATAATTTCACGGAAACTGCATATATTTCAGAATAAAAAGTAGGTACTTAACCTATGCGCTGTCTACACTATAAATGTATTTCTGTGCTAAATTTAATCCAGATCCATTAAGCCGTTGTAGAGCGATTGAGTAACAATCCATCTTAATTTTCGCATTTAGTAGTTTATGTAATATAAGTAAGAAGTAAGATATACATTATACATATTACATAGAGTATACAATTTAAAAATATTTACTACTCAATCAGACCTACTCCACTTATTAGCGCTCATATTCACTGTGTTTGACTATTCACATACATTAATAGAGAAAGTACACAAAAATTGACATGGAACAACGGTTGTCCATCGCCTATCAATCTCGTAATTGCTACCTAAGATATGAACAGACAAATAACACAAATTAAATTCTATAAGATGCCATGTCAGTGTAGTATAAAACAACAAAGGGATGAAATCCGACAAATGGACGACAGCGTCGACCTGTGTAGTACAAATACCTACCACGGACCCCAACGCGAACGCCAGTCGCGGTGTATATTGAGAAAAATCGCAATAAGGGAAGCGCTTTTGAAACATTCGTACTTACTAAACAAATCTATTATATTTGCAATTCTAGGCACGGGTATTCTCTCAAATTTAGAGAGTTTCAGGCCATAGTTCACCACGCTGTTCTAATGCGAATTGGCAAACGGTAATGAACTTAAGAATATAAATATATACATATATACGGGCAAACCCGTGGCAAAAAGCTAGCTTGAAATCAGTTCATGTATTCAGAAGTTATGCTGCCAGAGTCACACACGCGTATAGACAAAATGTTAAACTTCTAATACGTATTCATAACGACCTTACGTAACATGTACAGATAATAATACGTACTCGTACACTCTCTTTCTAATTATGATATTTCACGGAAACATTGCCATCATTTTATTGTATACACAAAAACAGGATTCTATCCCATCCATCTAGTAATAAGTCAATAAAATCGTGATAAGGTTTATAAAAAACATCTCATCCACTTTGAAAGCTATATGTTAAGTCTCGCACCGTCGATACTACAAAAGTGCAGTTTATTAATAAATTAGCTGGAAATCTATAAATGCCAAGGTGCGAGCTTAAATGTCAAACGTAGAGTCGATATCGCACTTGTTGCGTCGTGACCCGGTCAGCGGGGCGCGGGGGAGGTCACTGACCGGACGCATCCTGACGCATGCGACCTGCCACCTGCATAGGTAAAGTTCGAAGGTCAAAATTTAACTTATTACCCGTTAAATTAAATTTTAATTATAATATAGCAATTTTATGTAACTTTCCAACTTACAGTGGAAAATGTCCGCATCGTAACTGCCTGTAAAAAAGGCATGCAATTAGAGTCCTCAGTAGCAGTTACGAACCTGCATTTCAAGTATTGTTTTCTTTTTTTTTATTATATTTTACCCCCATTCGAAAGGCCATCCGTCTAATGGTAAATAGCCACTTCTACCCATGGACACAGTAAGCACCTCAAAATAATATTAGAAATGATTACCTCACGTTGGTTAGAGATATGTAGCTACATTAGCTATTCCTAAGAAAGGCGTTTCAGCTTTAGATATTCCTTAACACACTCTTCAACAAACTGGCTGCGTTGTCTACAACGTCGAACTACAAAGGTGTCTACCACCTTCAATAAATTAGACTAATTATTATATTTACGTGAAGGGAATTCCTGCTTTGTACATTACTTACTTACTTTGTACATTGCACGTTATCTCTATAATTTTAATGCCTCCTATTAATATTTTTTTATTCAATCAATCGGAAATGAGATTATCAGTAGGGATGAAAAAAGTAAGAGAGATAAGTCAATAACATGGGTTGAAATTAATCGGATTAAATTAGAGTCATATAAATAGAAGAGATGGGATGTTGATTATAATAGTAAGTATGCTACAAGCTGTACCCACTTTGAAATGTAACTCCTGGCTGCCTGGATATCTAAAGATCAAAGGTCACTAGCTGTATCGGGCGAGGTCCGGATTCAGCGATAAATAGGACACCGGTGATGTAACCGCGATGGACGTCAATGCAACACATACAAGAATTATGCCACTTTTAAATGATGCAGAATATAGCTTGCACAAGTACTTACACGATCACTTTGCGTTACTTAGCGTTCAGTCGTACTGACCCCTGGCACGGGACCTTTTACGTGACCACAATAAAATAACTGTAACATTCCGTCGATTGATACACAGAAAGTTAGTGTAACTTTATAATGTAATTGACATTATAAAGTTACACTTAGTAAATTTGGACAATTAGATGATGAAGTTTGGAATCACTTTATTTATCTAGTTATTCAAAATAGTATATGTATAAAACTTATGCCAGAAACATACACCTTTATATTCTAGATAAGGGGATGTTACACTTATATCGTAGCATTCATCAAATTGTAATTATATCATCACACTTCCTTATTATAAAACATTTCAAATCATGTTTTAATTAGTTGAGGCTAGTACAGTTATTTTTAAATTATTTGAAGCAATGGTCGAGAAAGCGCGAAGTTAGACAATTGCGTTGAGGTGAAGGCATTGGTAACGGTTAACTTTTCCGCTATTAATAGACGCAAATGAGGAAGGCAATGGTAACCTCTGTGTCCAATAATCGCCTCATTGAACGTGAACCAGCAACAATGCCATGGTATCTCCCGGTAACCACATTAGTTCCACCGCCATGCAAATGGCCCATGACAAGTCGAGCGCATAACAGCGTATAACATCCGACTGTACCGTCAGTTTCTGCCTTGAGATTTCCTGGATTTCTGGATATATTACGTATTGATTTTAATAGGCAAATAAGTACGGCGCTCATGTCACCGTAATCGAATCTTATCGAATTGAATCGAATCGAATAAGTTACCCTCTTGCGGACGCAGTCGGGTAATGATTAAAATACTTCTATGCGGTCGGTCGCAATGGTCGCAGTTACCCAACAACGAGAACACGGTAGCGTTTAACATAATCTAATTCAGAATATCAAGTTATGTCATAGCTTAAAACTTCTCCTTAGCTAAAATGTCAAAGACCTAAAGTTCTATAAATATACTGCATCAAAAGTTATTATTAACAGTAGCTTCTATTTGAGATGTCGGGTTGCATAATGTGGAGGCTGGTAGCTATGACGTCAGGGGGGCACGGCGCGGGCGCGGCAGCCGCGGCCCATTCATGGGGCCGCCACACGCACACACCCGCACTGCCTCGCGCCCCTGAGGCCACATGATTGTGATTTTCGTTATGACGTCACTAGACCCCGACCAATAGCAGCGCGGATCCATTCAAGCCTAACTCCTGAAGGAAAAATCGTCGGATTTTGGCACCAGTCTTCGGGCGATCGCGTAGCCAGAAGGTTCGCGCTGGGTACTTTGGCGTACGCGTAACGAAATGCATATGTTTGCATTCTTTGACATGAAAATTAGTTTCTTTCAGCTGGGATGGTAGATAAATCATTGGCATCGTAGAATATAGTGGATTTGAATTTCGCCAGGTTTTTAAAAGGTAAGTGTTAGATATAATAAAAATCGATATAAACTAAAAAATAATTTTTACTAATGAATAGGTCCAAATTACCATAAAGGAATAAGCACGTGTACTCTACGAGACTACGCTACGATGCTACGCCGCCTACGCTCTGTCTAACCCGTAGCTCCGTAGACTCGCCCACGCTCGGTCCTGCCTTACAAAACTTTTCTCACGTAACTCTATACCACACTTGCAAAGTTTAATGTTTTTAAAACAATATGACTGACTAATTTATTTTCAATAAAATACTCCCCTCAGCTTAGTATATATAGATGTACATGAAGAACATATAAAACGTCACCTTCTATTACATATCTATTTACCGAACAAGCGATACCACGATTAACTGATAAATGTAAGCAATTGACCAATAATTTTTATCCTTAAATAATCCAACAACAGTTTTATGTAACCAACTATTTAAAAAGTTATAAAGCGCTTAACTTTAATACACAATAAACACTAGGCAGAACGTAAACTAATTAGCATCTCTTTAACAGTAAATACAGAATACATAAAATGTATTTATGCCTTTGTATGATAAGACTGTTTATTTATTTTTATCATAATATTAACGTACCTCAAAATCGTATTAATAACAACTTATACTTTATATAAGAATAGTTCCTGAGAAACATTATACACGCTTGTGTTCTTCATAGCATATACATATATCAACATATCCATTCTTGAAATTACCGATCAAAATGTTATTCATGGATTGAGCGGTTTAAAATTAAGGAATCCTTTATCATAAAATATACTTTCATTTCTTATTTGACACAATTAAAATAAAAACATTACAGGATCTATAGTCGAAAATGATCAGTAAGTGAAGTCATTTATTTGAGCTTGTCAAAAATAACAGCATTAGCATTATAATCTTATAATAAGGCTAACAAAAATATCAATGTACAAATAAACTATTATTTTATTTGTGTCCATAAAAATATCGAGACAAATCAAGTTTTGTTAAAACCATTTTCTTTATGTTAGTTGACTAAAAGTGATAGAACGGCTACGTTCAATACTCTGTTTCATTATTAGGATAGAAATAGGAAACAGATACGCATTTGACTATAGCCATCTGTACCCTAAGTAAACCAGGATTCTTTCCGGGATAAGTTCAGGACAAAAGACTCGCCATTGAAGACAAAGACTATACAACGTTGGAATCGATCAATCCTTTTGTCTAATAAACACTGGGGCTTCTTATACACGGTATTCTAAATTATAGTAAGGTCGCACGGAAATGCTATGTGTCCAATCTCAAATAGAATTCAAAATTTCTCTAGGGCTTTCTAGGGCTCTCTCTCTAGGGCTCAAAATTTCTCTAGAGATTTCCATGGGCGGCTTACCTTCTGCTGCTTAGACTATGCTATAAAAACAATAATGAATGACTCAATTATCCTATCGATGAAAAACGCAAATTTACTTTAACCGCAAACATTTATATTCCTATTTAATACCAAACTATATGATGTCATCTTGATATACACATTTACATCTATTTCTCATATTTGTACCTGATATAACTTAAAAACAGCGTTAGATGACTTTACACCGGTTTGTTAACATGAATTAAGTTCATTATTATAATAAATGATAAAAAAATACATATAAATCAATGTAAATAGGTCCTGATGTATACGTATACGGAAGCGTGTATGAATGTTTACGTAATTAAATTATGTACCGCGAAATAAATGTATTTTTTTTCGTTAATAAGTATTCATTTAAATGATATAGACAAGGAAATAGGTATTCTCTTCTATTGTTACTTAAATGGAATACTTATATTAGTAAGTAACAATTAAAGAGAATACGAACAATAGAAGAGAATATTTTAATGAAGAATTATAAAACTATATAACTATTAAACTGTTATTGATCGTTTATAAATAAGAGAGGAGCAGTTTTCGAAGCATATCCTTGGAAAATATCAAAGGTTATGCATCATATTATGTACGTTGAACCGTATGAGTAATGACATTACTTTTATTGGTAGAAACGGTCATTTATTTATTTATTGTTAGAAACACCTTAAAACTAAGGGTTACAAGGGTAAACTTAATGCCTAATGGCATTCTCTGCCAGTCAACCCTGAGCGATGGCGATAATTTGTGGTAGGCATATAAAGAGTAACTTTATAATGTTGAAAAAGTCATACTTTTACTTATAAACACTACTACTTTTTACTTACTTTTACTTTTTTTTACTTTTACTTTTGGTTTGTTGTACGATTATGTAAGCATTTTAATTCGTGACTTCGGCATGCATGACTTTATACCATTCTTCTTGAATATAATGTTGGTATAAGTTAATCCTAAACATAACTTAGTCAAAAGACAACTTAAAAAAATAGCACATGCGCAGTTCAGATACTTAATAAGAACAAATTAGCAACATATGGAGTTACTCTAAATTAATAATAATAAATATAACGAAATGAAACAAATCTTTTTTCTATTTTGCAGTGTTTAAATATAATTCTAAAGGCTACAAAAAATATCCATAAAACTGTAGAAGCTATTCGTATCCGACAGGAAGGGTGGGGTTGGTACGAGGGAGGGTACTCAGTTTGACGTCAGAGCTCTCCCGTGACGTCATCGGCCATGCCACACCCGCTCTTGACGTCATCAGAGCTTCGGAACCCCTTTCAAACACGAGATGTCTTAATCATATGTGTAAAAACCCAATAACATTATAACTCTATTATACCATATTATATTTAGAGTACTTATTGCGTATTGATAACAATAATTCTTAGTTAAAATATATTCAAATAAAAAGGTTTGGGGGACTACGAAAAATTTGCAGATAAAAAGCTTATTTGATTAGCTTAAAAATCGATCAATCAGTCGGTTACCTAGCTAACAATACGATAATCTGAATGCACCACTGCTAAGCTTTTTGCTAGTAATAAAATTCAATGAACGAGCTTCGCGACGTCACGGGTTCTGCAGGCTGTAATGCCATCCCTCTCTGACGTATAGCCAGGGTTGCGCGAGACTAGGACACAAGAACGCAATGACCCAGTTTTCCGACCTCGCTCGGGAGGGATCGGCTTCTATTTTTAATCTGAAGGTCGATTTATTTATAGAGCTGGGCGCGCGGCGTCGGGACGCTCTTCCATTGTAATTAATTGTTACAGTCGCTTTTAATACATATTATATATACGTAAAAAAAAACTATTAAATATTATGTAACTTTTGTATTTTTATTTTTAATGATACATTTTACTTGTATTAAGTGTTTTTTTTATTTAAAATTGGTTTATTGTAAAACGTGTCTCTGCAGTAGCTGATAGCCAATACAGATGCGTTACCACTTCTGAACACTAAGACTGCCTCTAATGTAAGTAGGCTTGCATTCACACCCTTTCACAGAAGCGCAAGAAGTAAGACCTACCTTGTCGAATCATTCCAGTTCTACTAGCTTTGAGTAGTTTTTTTTCTGAAGTATACCGGAGTGCTACAATAAACACTAGTTGAACGTTGATGCAAGAACTCGAATCTTTGTCTTGATAAAGTACTGATAAATACCACAAATAATAAAACAACTGGTTTATAGTATGAAAATCTATAACAACGCATAAATTAATTCAATAAATTAAACCCTAACTAGTAATTAAGTAGTAAGTAAGTACAATAGTAAATAACTGTTCCATTCTATGACGAATTTCCTTACAAATGTCATATTTTCTATTGCGGTATTTATATATTTACGGGGCACAAATAAACTTTAGCTTTGATAACGTTACACTCATAGCTCCACACTAGGACACAAAGACGCATACACAAACACCCAGATCCAGAACAGAAATCTAAATTCATCATTAAGATTTCTGTCTGACCGGGGATCGAACCCGGAACCCACTGCGTGTCAGACCAATGTGGTGAACGCTCCGCCACGCGGGTCGTCCTAATTTAACGTAGACAGGCAGAGGAACAAATATAATAATACTTACTTGATTATCAAAAGATTACAATAACAGGAAAGAATAGTATAACCGTATAACCAACGGGACAAAAAAGGCAAATAAAGCACATTTTATTAAGAGTTGAATGATCAGATAGATCAGATAGATAGATCAGATAGATCAGCACTGTTCGAAACACTCTGTAAAAGAAAAAATAATAAAAAAAAATATTTTTCTTGACTGTCACTTCAAGAACTGTTTATTAAGGTTTTAATGTTTGTCAGCTACCAACTCTACCTGGATATGGATGGATTAGTTTTTTTGATTTAAGGTGTACCACGGTGGGTGGTAGCAAACATCTAAAAAACGAAATAATGTAGCATTAATGGCTAATAATAATAAATGTTTTATAGATCCGAACATATACCTACCCTAGCTGGGTACGTATATTACTTTGTAACTACATATATAGAACTTCCGCATTAAATTTTATTTAATACACTTCTCATGATAAAACTACCCTAGCAGGGCTGCCGCCACAACCTGTCGACATCATGGGATGCGGACATAACGCTTACCGCGGCCGTGACGATTGGCTCCCGAACTGCGGTAAATATTTTTTTGGCAATTCCCAAATTTTTAAAAATGTTTCTAGTAATAAATAAAAATGAAAGTAATTTTTATATGATATTATACATTGACTTTATACAAGTAATAAAAATAAAAAAACGATTAGTCGCTTTTTTAATAACATGTATACGGGCCTTCAAACATTAAACAGAGCTTTATATAAATCATAATAGGTTGAAATCCTATTCCTTTATTTCATTTTATAGGCCCCCGATTGTACTTAGAAGTATTTATACTTGGTCACATATCTCTTCGTTGGTAACAGAAAATCTTAAGAATAACGCTTATGAAAAATAATAAACTATAATACTTTTACGTTTTTTCTTTATCCTCTTAAGGGTGTAACATCAAAAAATCATGTCTTTGTGTGTGTCTACGCCACAAAATGAACACATTATTGTTCAAATTTCGTGGTTCTAGCGAGTTTGCAGTAATCGTAAAATTCGTAGTTTAAGGTCTTCAATTATTTGACAAAGTATTATTTCGTTTTTATTTTCATATAGATAAGTATCATAATAATTACATTTGTAACTATTTCGTTGACATATTGCGATATAACTTCACTTTAATAATTAAGTCAAGTTATAGCTTTTTATGTCATATTGCTGTATAGTTAATATGGGTAAGTAGTGGCAAATAACCAGTGTAGTTCGACCGGGGAGGTACCATCGCCGCATCTATTTATAGTATAAAGCATGTCTTGCGTTTTGGTGGAAGGGTGTGGTGACCGGCCCACTTATATATGAGGCAACCACCATTATCCTCCAGAGAAGCAAAGCATCTGTGATCGATTTCAGATAGCACTATTGTACTATATGAAGTTGCTTACAAATGTTCATCGGCGGCAGTCGTCACTGACCATCTGGTGGATTCCACGCTGCTTTGCTGCTTCTGTTAAAAATAAAAAATAAGGCGTCGGTACGGTACGGGTAGCCGTTCGGCATATGAACACATCCGCAGCTCAGCGCGCTAGATATCATTACGGTGTCGTGTGGCCGGAACTGCGCGGGGCTTCGGGCTCGTGTGTCTTAATCTGTTACCTGTCCGTCCTCTTTATATCCAGCTGTTTAGCGGATTCACTAGCCTATTAGAAGGATGCGTTTTTGTTAACGAAATTCTATATCGTTTGAACTATCCGTTAATTCGATAGAGTTTCAAAATATGGTCAAAATACCGGGAGTCTGTCGTTCTCTTTTTTTGGAAATTACAAAGTATTTTGTTTTCAATAATAGCATATTTAAGATTGAAGTAAATTATAAACGAAAGTACTTAATGTAATAAACAAATGTTAATTAAAATTGATTAAAATTATCTAGTGATTATATTTATAAATAATCGTATCATAAGGTTATATGATTTGCTACTGGTTTTTAAAATTCTAGGAGCACTTATAATATACGCTTTTTGATATCAATAATACTGCAATGCTAAAAGAGCGTTCTAGCGTTGTCCTTAATTGTGCTAAAACGTCACCGGTTAATGATATTTCAATTTTCAGGGCAAGAACGTCAAATGAGCTAAGTGTGCAAATAAATAGTTGAGGCATATTGTTTTTGCACAAAAACAATGAAGCGTGAGCTGGCCCATTATCGTGGGACAATATCCATGACTCCTTGTTTACAATCTAGGAAATTTTACATATCACTTAATGCAAACGGCGTACTTATAACTTTATGATAATATTTCTCACTAGCTGCTTCCTGTGACTCCACCTATGTGGGACAAGTTTTTCGCGGTCATATGAATTAATTGCAAATTATATACTATCTTTGTGCCAAACTTTATACAAATCCGATGAATACTTGCGTTACAATACAAATGTTAAAAGGTTGTGTGAATAACAAACATATATCAATACTAACTAACTTTAGCATTTACAATATTTGCAAGATTAACTTCACAATCTTGGTGCAAAATTACCTGATTCACCATGTCATTGTAATCGTAAAAAACAATAAGCAAATGTAGGTAGTACTGGTAAATTAAGCAACAACGTGCACACCGAAAATAGGTTAACGAAAAAAAAAAGCATTTAGTAGGCCCCTTAAAACGTGCCGCCTCGGGCCCCGAGTAATCGAGTAGTAACAATTTTGCCGCCTACTTAAACTTATTACATATACAGCGGAACCCTGAGTTGAGCCGATTCAAATCCACGTTTACACATAAACATTGTGCTGGTCCGTAAGCCGGCGACAGATTTTCAGGAGCAAGTTTCTCCCTTTTCTGTACTCTAGCCAGCGCGCGACGATTTATATCGCATTAACCTCCCCCCCCCCCCCCCCCCCCCCTTTCCCCCCCCCCCCCCCCGGGGAAGGACCCGGGGGATCCCAAA
>DWNE01006355.1:0-13128 GCA_018249875.1 Cecropterus toxeus
TTTGGATGATCTAAAAAATAGGGAAAATACTTCAATAGGTGATTTTCCACCTACACGTTCTTCAATATTATGTTCATTGTTTCCAGTCTGGAACACACTTTGATATTTTTCGGCAGTCCTGGCTTTTTCGAGTTAAAGGAGCGGGCTCACCTTGCGTATTTTCATGCATAGAGCCTGAGAATACTCAACGTATGAAATCTACACGATTTACCTACAGAAGGTTCCAGCGTCTATCAGTGGGCACAGTATTGTCATAATCACCTAGCGCGTCATCATCTAGGTTTTCCCCATCTATAAGATTGTCAACCATCGGGGGGATGTACTTAATATACTCATAATTTCTTGAGAAGATAGTACTTGTTGCCCGGCCATAATGTTTTAACTTATTATTTACTGATTTGTATACACTCACTTATCGTTTTTGACGACACTTTTTGTTTGCCGGTCAAAATAAAATACATATATTTTTTAGTAATATAACTGACGGACATTTTTTTTTCAAATTACTATGCGAGACTGTTAGCTTCACATTCTATGACCGACTAACTAATAGAATAAAAGTGCTTGTACTCTTTGAATACCGAAAACTCATTGTTTACAATAAATTTCAAACTTCAATGGCAAGCAGTGTAACAGCAACAACTGATTTTATTTCTCCCAACGTTGCGCATACGCAACATTTCCTGGAAGTTTAGGATAAACAACAAGTGTAACTAGTTTTTTCCAGCCAAAGGGTTTATATCATAAATAAGATATTGCTTAGGCTTTATACGGTGTAAAGAGTATAGCTTTATTTCGATTTATATCTTTTACGACTGGATGAAACTAATATGTATTTGTATTTAAAAAGACATTGAAAAAAATTAGAATCCATTTTTTGGTTCTACTTCTCGAGATTGGCTTACATTTTATAGACTTAATTACTTATTTTAAAACAAAAAAATCACATTTGAAATGTTGCGCTAGCGCAACGTTGGGTAAAGATGGGTTAATAAAAGGTTACCTACATTTTTTTTATAAATTATATGAAGTAGCAAACGGGCAAGCAACCCACCTGATGGTAAATAGTTACTGCCGCCCATGTAAATATGTAAGCAACTTCATATAGAACTGGGGTTCTATCTGAAGTCGACCACAAATGCGTTGCTACTCCCGAGGACTGAGATGGTCGCCTCATATAAAAGTAAATCCGGCAACCACACCCTTCCACCAAACCGCAAGAACTGCTTCACGCTGGAAATAGGTGTGGCGATGGTACTGCCCCGGTCGAACTACACTGGTTCTACCACCTGTTAAATTATAGGCTACCGATACCCGTTACGACGTACGACGATGTCGACCGCTGATCTTTTAGCCTTGTGGCGCGTCGTACTGATTTTATATTTAAGACCTAAAGACGTCTTAAGTCTTAAGACTGTTCTAAAGTTTAGAGATGAATGGATTGATGTAAGGGTACCTGAGATTCTAGTTTTCATGTATTCGCAAAGCTTGCTTGCAGCATGTGGTGACTGTTGAAACCAAGAACCCTCACTGGATCAGAGCAAGTCAATTAGTAGAGCAATTTACCAGATAACAATAGTATACAGTTGCCCGTATTTGCATTTCTGGCGACACACTTGTATCTATGAAAAAAAAATTACATTCACAATACTTAAAATAAGGGCAGTGATAGCCAAATGGTTGAAACTCGGCCTTTCAATCGAGGGTCCGAGGTTCGAATCCCAGGCACGCACCAAATTTTTTTCTTAAATGATGTGGCGTATTAGAATTTAATTATCATTGCTTTACGGTGAAGGAAACTATCTTAAGGAAATCTGCATATCTGAGAGTTCTAAAAAAAGAAGAGTCTCAAACGTGTGTGAAGTCTACCAATTCACACTTGGTCAGTGCTGTGGACTATGGCCTAAACTCTCATATTCTGGGAGAAGACCCGTGACCAGCAGTGGGGCAATAAAGAGTTGACGAGTACTTAAATTGATGTACTTATTTTTCAATTCAGGACAAGACGAAACCGACTTCGTGGTACTCCGCCACGAGATCGGAGTGACGTGGAGTGACGGCAAGAAGGAGAGGCGTGAAGTCACCATGGCTGTAAGGGGGGACCCGGCCAGCCACACCGCCATGGCCAGGACCGTGGGGCTGCCCACTGCCATCGCCGCGAAGATGGTGCTAGATGGTACGCAGATCCTCATGTTATATCCGCTTACTCTTTTACTCATCCATATCTATATATATTTTCTTATCTCAGGTGTAAGGATACTTATAAAGGGGCTGTCCATTAATCACGTAAGGTTCGAAAGGGGTCCTTAAAAATCATAAAATATCACAAGGGAGGGGGGTGAAATACAATTACTCAACCGAAAAGCGGCGTTACGTTTCTTATTTTACGGTAGCTAAACGTGTCTGTGCACTTCCAGAATATTCCAGGTGTTATGTTATGTTTGTAGACTTTAATTTTCTATAATAAAATCAGATGAAACTTATACCTACCTTGTGTTTTATAAATATTAAATAAAAAAATAAGATTCTTTGTAGGTACTAAAAATACACGTGATATATGGGGAGGGTGGGAGTGGGGTAGTTGTAAACCACAGCATTTATTACCAAGAGGGAGGGAGGGTTAAAAATGCTATGAAAACCTCACGTGATTAATGTACGGCCTAAATACCTCAGAGTTCTTTAAAAAGAAGTTCTCAAAAGAGTGTGTAGACCAATTCGCACTGCCTAAATCGAATTGACTCTGAGGGTAGACTCGTGCCAGCAATGAGTATAATTGTAATGATTATTGTTTTTTTTTATTTCATTTTGATAACAGAGATTTATATGAACAGATAAAGTTAAATCTTGTTACTACAAAAAAGCTTTTTAAAAATCGTAGGAACTGATCTAAAAATATTATAACGATAATACTAAAATATATTTTATATTGTTATATTTACAGGTGAGATTCAACAGCGAGGCGTGGTGCTACCCTTCGCGCCTGTGGTGTACAAGAGTCTGCTATCAAGACTTCGATCTGATGGAATTGACGCCAAAGAAGTCTGCAGACCACTTAACTAATTATAGAGTTTATACAGTTTTAATATAATTATTAATATTATCCCTACGTTACATTAAGTCTCATTGCTTACTCTATGAAACTAGACATTATTGTTATTATATTTTATTAATTTGTAAATATAAATAAGTTTAAAGAGTAAGTTATCAAAATAAATAATACTTATAATAATCGTCTTTTTATTAAATGAGTTGATGCTCTTTGAGTAATCAAAATTAATAAAAAAAATACATACAGTTGAACATAGAACCACCTCCTTTTCGAAGTCGTTAAAAAGTACCAAATGCCATTTCTAACATAGTAATAATGATTATAAAACGATTAATAAAAATCGATTGACATATGAAACCTCTTACCATATATAACATACGTACCAATGGCCTTTTAACGCAGAATAAAAAATATTAAAAGTTTTTGATTTCACTAGGGCAGCCGCTGAAAATGAAAATATTGATATGCAGTAATGTCATCTGGAAGAAAAAGGTCTGACATGAACGTCATTCATGTATCATTTTTTTGCTAACCTAAAATGTTTCATCAAAAGACTTGATTTCGCTGTTTTTTAGATATTTTTTACGTTATTTTTATAAATTTATTGAGCTAAATCTCGATTGTGTCTTGATACGTCTCTTTTTGCGCGGAGATTTTTACGAGAACAAATATTTTGAAATGATGACTTTCCGTTAAGTCATAATACAATGGAAAACGACCCGAATAACACAGTAAGTACTAATACAGGTGCCACAGAGAAAGACCTCAAGACTTGTATGATAGTTGCCGAGAGGAAGGAACATACGTGGACAGATGATGAAAAGATAAATGTTCTACTAGTAAACACTCGTAAATAACACCTTACCCGTAAACGTGAACCTTATTCTTATTATGGCTATCTGAAACGTTGATGCAATACTAAAAGCTCCCGATGATATCCAGATCTAAATAATAGGTTCCTTGCTGAAGTGGATTGATTTAGGATGGTAGAGAAAGCTTCAGATAACCTATACTTTCAAACAATGCTATCTTCATATTTCTACACGTCTCCTACTGTTAAATTTTATTAGAAAGATTTGGTCAACTTTCACATATACGTTAGTGTATAGAAGGTACTTTTATTAATATTTATATGGAACATTGTCGGTCAAATACCAAAACACAGACAAGAATGAATTCTTCTGGCGCGTATAACCAAGATATAAATCATTTTTATCTTGCCATAAACCATTTTTTAAAGATCGTTTCATAACAATTTTGCAAAGGTTTCCCTCAAATGCCCTCAAATCACTGCTCAATTTTCCTATGCTTTTGACATAACTCTGCGAAGAACTTATAAAATTGGACAAATACATAGTACACCTAACAAAGAAGGTACTTTTAAGAATATACATAAAAGGTGAAACATTGTACGTAAATAAGGTTAAAAACTGGTTGAAAACTTTGTAAACCCCTTCTAGTACCGTTACATACTTCTAATACCGCGGACCACTGGACCAGTAATACTGGACAAAGTAAAATTTTTTTGGGAAATAATTCAAAGTAACCTTTAAATTTGTCTTTGGTTCTACTCCGGAAGCACCACTGCCACACCTGTTTCTGCCTAATAACAGCACTGTTTAGCTCCGGTCTGAAGGGTCTTGTAAGGGACACATATTTATGTGAGGCATTCCAACTTAGTTCTTAAGGGGTAGCAACCCATCTTTGGCTAACTTTAGGTGAGACTGACAATTTGTAAGTGCCCCCGTACGCCTATGCAAAATAAAGACATTTCATTTCGTTTCACTGATCTTATCCGGGATTGACTGCAGATGTCTATGAGCGGCAGTGGTTACTTACTATCAGATGGACTGCATGTTCGTTGGCAGTTTACTTCCTTATAGTAAAAAAATGAAGGCACTGAAGGTGCGGTGTCCTCAGACGGCGGGTCGCGAGACTGGGCGGTGCATGTCGGTGGCGGCGATGCAGGCGCTGCACCGGCTGCGCGAGTGCCGGCTGCTGTGCGACGCGATCGTGCGCGCCGACGACGGCGCCGCCTTCCCGGTCCACCGCGCCATCCTGTCAGCCTGCAGTCCATACTTCCTGTTAGAATGCTCTTTATCAACCTTTATCTTTTAACAACCAGCAAACCTGGTCTCATACGCAGTGGGTTCCGGATTCAGTCCCGGCCAGACAGACATCAGATTGATGAATTCAGTTTGTATATTGTGTGTCCAAGGTACCTACGATACTACTCTACAGTCCGGACGCGCTAGATATACCTTAAAATGAGGTGATTTACATTCGTCTTGGTTTTCAGAAATTCACAATTGTTCCCTTAATTTCCTTTTATAGACACGGCTTATGAGATCTATTTTCTCAAAATCTCATTTTTGCAAACTGACATTTGTATTTGAAAACGCTTATTTTAATTAAATCAAAAATTTTGCTCGTAAAAATTTGTAAACCTACTCGTACATGCTCTTGTATAACTGAAGGACATGTCAGAAATGTATTATAATTTTCAGGGCATTGTTTACAACGACACTACACTCGCGCGAGCAGAGCGACGTGCAGATATCTGGAGTACGTTCCGAGATCCTGTTACTCCTAATAGAGTATGCATACCTGCGTCGGATTGAAGTTACAGAGACCAACGTTCACGAGCTTCTCATGACCGCGGACTACCTCGCCTTCCTCGGGGTTCTACAGCTCTGTTGCGATCATCTCAGGGTGTCGCTGAACCCCAAAAACTGTTTGGGCATTATGATGTTTGCGAGGTAATTGGTATTCATTGGGTAATTACTAGTTTTGCATATTCGTTTATAACGTGTTAGAACCGGTAAGGTACGACCGGGGATGTACCACCGCCACACCTATTTTTAGCGTGAAGTAATTCTTGCTTTTCGTTGGTGTGGTTGCAGGCTTCACTATCATATGAAGCGACCATTTTAGGCCTCGGGAGTAGCAATGTTTGACTTTAGATGTTCATGGCGACAGTGACCAACTACTATCAGGTGCACTGCACGCTAGTTTGTTGCTTCAATCTTGTAAAAAAAATTATAACAATTTCGCTTAAGGACTTATTCGAATTGCATCAATACTGTACATTTTAATTGGAATTATTTTTCAGGCGTGTATTTTGCTATAAATTAGAAGCAGACTCCAGACGGTATTTACTTCGCTATTTTGTGACCGTGGCAACGCAAAGTGACGAATTTCTTCATCTGCCCCTTGAAGAACTGAATGGTATTATACTGGAAGACGAGCTGAATGTAAAGAGTGAAGAAGCGGTTTGGGAAGCTGTCCTTCGTTGGGTGAACTACGATCCTGAAGCTCGTTGGCAGCACACCGTCAAACTTATGGGTAGCATACGACTTGGATTACTGGATACGCAAGTGAGTATCGATAAAATTTTAAGACGTTTGGCATTTACGGATCTGATTTATTACAGCATTGCTTTTTTGTAATATTAATAGGCTATGGTATCTATTTTCCTGGAATCATAACTACCAATATGAAGCTTTGAAAATGTATATTATTTAATTTAAATCTTCTTAACCCAAGTTTTCTTTTCATTCAGTTCTTTCTGGAAAACGTTAAAGATCACCCATACGTTACTGGTAATGAAGGTTCGCGTCCTATTATAATTGAAACGTTGAAGTTTCTGTACGATCTGGAAATGATTGCCCAAAGAGATGGAGAGGTTGCTACGCCGGAAATAGCTCGACCAAGAGTTCCCCATGAGGTTTGTATCCTTGTAATTTTGTTGCATAAAGTACTTTACAGGATAAATCCAGTTCAATCAAATGTATTTAATTATTATGGTTTTCTGGGTCCAAGCCAAGAGTTTTCTGGATCTCTTGGTTAAGTGTAACTTATCGTAAATTGTGTATATACCTTATAACGCTCTTTAAAAAAATAAAGATTTTTTAAATCTTCTATTTTATGGTAAAGTTGTACTTTTTTTAGCAACTTTGTTTGTGATTTGATATTTTTCAGTGGGTCCCACAAAAATTAATTCGGCTATTTACGTGTTTCTATTGATTGTAGAGCCACAGGACAGAACCATTTAAAACCACTATTTTACTAATTTCTAATTTGCAAGAAAATCGACATACATATAAGGTTACCAACATTGCTTCGACAAAATATAGTATTTTTCAAAGTAACCTATAAAAATATAGTACACATATAAAAAATAAATTACTTAATGGAAAAAACATAACATGTAGAAAAATATATACTTATTTTAATAAATCTATACTAGTTATATTTCTAGTTTAAAGTAATGACGAGTTTACGTCGATATGTTCACAGGTTCTGTTTGCGATTGGTGGTTGGAGTGGTGGTTCTCCTACAGCGTTCATTGAAACATACGACACCAGAGCCGATCGATGGATCAAGGTATGAACGGTTAACCTAATTATTTTCATTGAATTAACATCTTTTTGGTTGGCTTTAATATGTACTTATATTGCATTTTTCAAGGATTTTTATTGTGATGTCGTAAAGCCTTTAATTTTATATCTTTTAGCAGATTAAATTACCTAAATGTTTTAAATACTTTATATATCAGGTAGAGGAAGTAGATCCTGCTGGGCCTCGAGCATATCACGGTACAGCGGTGCTTGGAAACTGTATTTACGTCATAGGCGGATTCGATGGGATGGATTATTTTAACTCATGTCGATGTTTCGATGCCGTTACCAAAACTTGGCGTGAGGTAAGACCAAGTCTATATAAATTACAAAAATACCATTTTTGGAGCTAATATTGAGATGCGGAAACACATATCTCAAAAAATGACTCTAATATATTTTGTTATTTCTGTAATTCTCAACTGTCATTCATTTTTGCCTTCGTGTAGATACATACACACCTGAAAACGTATTATATATAATATGTTTTGAAAAAGGGACGATACAATTCAAAGAATCTAAGTAGAATTATTACGCTGATGAATAGAAAGCTTGCCTACTATTATTAAAACTCGTACTCTACATTACTAGTACTATAAAAAAATTCTTGGCAAAAACTTGGCAATCGGAATTTACTGATTGCTGCTCAAAATAAAAAAAAGCTTTTTTATTTATATGCGTGTACATAAATAAATAAATTTATGTACATACAGAGAAATGAAATATAAAGATAGCTTAAAATTAACAATGAGTGCAAAGGAATTTAACAGGTATTTAAGTTATTTAAAATTCTTTCATTTTGTGTCCATCTCTTTTCGCAACTTGCATATCAAAGTGTTTATTCGTTATAAAAATATTATGAATATTATGTCAGGTAGCGCCCATGAACGCGCGGCGTTGCTACGTGTCAGTGGCAGTGTTGGGCGAGACCATATATGCAATGGGTGGCTACGACGGTCACCACCGGCAGAACACGGCGGAGAGGTTCAATCACCGCACCAACCAGTGGTCACTGGTTTCTCCTATGAACGCGCAAAGATCCGACGCCAGTGCCGCGTCGTTGGATAGTAAGTTTATATATTTTCTCCTACTTGAAATATCGCTGGTTTGCATGAATTCAGAACTGTACAATTCGAAATTCATCATCTTTCATGTGCTCTAACTTCACAACGGTTAATGGCCTTTTAATTTTATATTTTTTATAATTTTATTAATTAAAAATATAAAAGCAAAAGCATTGTTTATTTTTTCCTGCTTCTTCTTCTATCTATACGAAAAGTTATAAGATATTTAATGATTTATTGCAGATAAAATCTACATCACAGGCGGTTTCAACGGCCAGGAGTGCATGAACAGCGTGGAAGTGTACGACCCGGACACGAACCAGTGGACTAACTTGGCGCCGATGCGCTCACGCCGCTCCGGGGTCTCTTGTATCGCTTACCACAACAAGGTAGCTAACTAGGTATACCTAATCGTTGTAAGCATGATAATAATATTTTATTTGTGTTCTTTTGCCTTTAGATTTACCAAAAAAAAAACATGTACCTTAAACTCATAAATTCAGTTGCAGTAAATTGCTTCTTTTTTTGTACTCTTCTGTTAAAATGCTTTTGTCTGCTTTAAAATAAATACGAGCTCTTACATTACTTACGTTCAGTGCCACGATGATTTTTATGAATACTTCTCCGATGCATATTTTTATAAAATAATTTGAGCGACGTTGGTCGCATATGCTTTGCTACCTTGAGGTAAAGTTGAAATGGTAAGGTTGAAGTTTAAACGCCTCAGATAAGCGTCTCCCTTACCACACCTACGTACTGCCTGTCGTTACTCTTAAGTATTAGAAAATAAAGAACATAAATCATGTACCAAAAGTCTTAATTTATCGTTTTCTAGATATACGTCATAGGTGGGTTTAACGGCATCTCGCGGATGTGCAGCGGGGAAGTATACGATCCGAACAACAACACCTGGGGTCCTGTCCCCGACATGTACAACCCTCGCAGCAACTTCGCCATCGAAGTGATCGATGATATGATCTTTGCAATTGGCGGCTTCAACGGCGTCACCACTATTTACCACGTCGAGTGTTACGACGAGAAAACGAATGAATGGTGAGTAGGAATAATTATTTATTAAACGATGTATAATATTCCATTGAAGTAGTCGTTTTTATATTTCTGGGGCGGTAAGGAGCTGCTTCGGTGATGCCAATCCAATGAGTGAAATTGTTTTTTAATAATTAGACGGGATACCCCGTTTGTATGACGGCTATTCAGTGACGTAGTGTGACGTTTGTAGTGGCGGCTCAATATTTTAAATTTTGCGACCTTTATTTTGTTTTGGGCATCAAGGTGCAGAAACATATTGGTTGTTAATTTAGAGTTTGTCTTTTTTATCCGACTGCGTCAGAAGGAGGGTATTGTTTTTTGAAACGTATTTATGTATGTTTGTTTGTATGTACACATATCTATTTGACACGCGCTACAGGCCAAACGGGTTGACAGATTGGGACGTACCTATGACAAATCATTAGAATCGTCTCAGTTTGGAAAGTGACATAGGCTATATAATTTTTGAAAATGGCGCCAGGAAATAGGGGAAGGGCGGGAGGGACGAATTTTTTCCCATTATTATCCCATATGGGTAACAAATGAGATCTAGTAAATAGACTAATCTAAAAAATTGTGTATTATATTACTTTTACTCGACTATTTTGGCAAAACTCATGTAAACGTTACATTAAATAAAAATGTCATCTTGATTAAAAAAATGGGCGGTGAATTCAACTTCGGTGTCGGGCGGCATGAGCCCACGCTACGCCATTGTTGTCTGCAGTAGCGGCATAGTTTGGGCACTGAAGACGCAAATCTGCAATGCTACCTAACGATAGCTAACAACACCGGTGGACAGTGTATCCACTTAGGCAATAGCCCGGGTAAAGAGGGGTTCCTCGAGGCTCGCAGACCTTACGCCATGCGGCGACGCCACGCCGCGGCATAGGACGACTATCAAAGTCAAAGCCATTGTTGTCTCTGAAAATTGATTTTACCTTAAAAGCGTTTTAATGCATATTGTATTATTTATTGTACATATACTTAAGCATTTCGCAATATTATAATTGGATAGCGGCTAGATCCGGTTAACACTGCGATGTTTTGTCTCATAATGAAATCTTATAAAAAAACATTTTCATATCGACATATTTTGCGCAGTAGCTTGCAGATAACCAGTAGGTAGGTAAGTATTACTTACATATTTATTTAAAATTATAAATTTCTGAACAATATAGGTACCTACTTATTATTATCAAGATGTGTACTTATGTAATACCATAGTAACCCTTTTCATAATAAGATTGAATGAAATGTTTTTAAATAATACGAAAAGCGTTAAAAGATTTTGAGAATGAATACCATCCATTTTAAGCTGGAAAAATCCTTTCAATCTGGAGGCAACATCGCACAAAAAGCGTAAAAAGACTGAGAATGGATACCATCCATTTTAAGCTGGTAAAATCTTTCGGATCCGGAGGCAACATCGCCACAACTTTCTCTGCCATATAATATTAGTCTTAAGCGCTCCTGTGTTTATACCTATGCTGTCGACATTATGCACAGTCGTTCGAACTAAGTGCTGAAAAGTGTGACCAAATTTAGGTACGGCTCTGGTTATATTCCCAGTTCATTACAGGAGGATTTAATTGTATGCTCGTACGATACTTCTATGCTACAAAAAAACTTATCATAAGGGTTAATAGTTATGTCACAATAATATTATGTAAACAGTACGACGATATTCTCATTGATATTATACATATAACTATATGTTTCGATGTTATCATTGCGTCATATGTTCCACCAGTTGAACCCGACATGAGGTACAGATTAATACAAATGACTATTAATGTAATAATAATATTTGTTGCTATTTAAAACTTAGTTTAGGAAACTCAGTGTATCTAATGTGAGGCACTTAGCTCATCTATTAACAAATTCCGAAAAGGTAATCCGTTTGAAGTAAGAATATCACTGACGCATTACTGTATGTGTGGCTTGGTTGAGATCCCTCATAGATACTTCAAAAATGTACATGTAACAAATACATATGTAAAAAATGTACAATATGCTGCTTAAGTGGCTGTTGTATGTACCTATTGTGTAAAATATATAATTATAAATATATGAAAAATGTTGTAGGGATTTAATAAATGTAATACAGGTTAGAAACACTGGAGGGTAAAGACCTACTTTTACCGTACCGCACAATTAATTTTTAATACTTTGTTTGGCAATCAATAGATTTTTAATGAAATAGAAATAAGGCATTTACAAGTGCCTAACAAACCGCTGCTTATTTTTTGTATCGACAACAATCATCATTAAAATTGTTTATTTTTTTATACCGTTCATAAAAATTCTTTGCCGTGCCGATAATAGGCGCAGTGCCTAGGGGGTTGAGAAATATAAATATTTCTACATTGCGCGGCAATCATTCTATTTGAAAGGTTGAGAACCATCGTATGAATATTTATAATGATTATATCATATTCAGGTATGAAGCGACAGACATGAACATATATCGGTCAGCGTTGTCAGCGTGTGTGATCATGGGTCTTCCGAATGTATACGACTACATCCACAAGCACCGCGAGCGCTTGATGGAGGAGAAACGCCAGAAGATCCTGCTCTCGGAGACTGCTCGTCATGGGCAGCACCGGACCGCCTTGCCAGATGTGAGACTCTGTTTAGAACTTCTTAATAGATTGTTTAATGTGAGGTATCCGTTTAATATGATGCATACAGTCCACTTGGTCTGGCTTGGAGTTGGCAACCCCGGATCTAGGGGGGGGGGGGAATAAGCCGGATTACGCCCCGGGCTGCAAGTTCAGAGCGCGGCAAATTCAAACTTTGCAAACGAATGCGCATACTCATCATTGATTTAACTTTGACCATTGGGACGCCTGGTCAGTAGGAAGTGGAACTTTTGACACGTATACGTTTTAATGGCCACCAATTATTGGATATCTGGTGGCTGAAATGATTAAGATGGTAAAATGAAATTCAAGTGGGCAGGGCGGCATTTTTTAAGTTTTTGCCCCACCTCAAAATAATCGAAAATCCGGTTGAGGGTTGGTCACCGGTAAATAGTAATTACGTTGTTATAGAAGTTGGATCCCCTCGAATAAGTATTTATTCTTTACGACACCTTTCGAATTAAAAGAGCAGAGCTTAAGACTGTTAGAAAGAAATTAGTATTGCAGGACCTATTGTAGTATCCTTTATATATAAGAATGAAATTGCAAACGAGCATGCAGTCCACCTGATGGTAAGTGGTTACTGCCCATGAACTTCTGTAAGCAACTTCATATAGAACTGGGGTTCTATCTGAAGTCGATCACAAATGCGTTGCTGCTCCCGAGGACTGAGGTGGTCGCCTCATATATAAGTAAGCTGGCAACCACACCCTTCCACCGAAACGCAAGAACTGTTTCACGCTAGAAACAGATGTAGCGGTACTTCCCGGGTCAAACAACATCGGTTCCTGGTAAACCTCACCTGGTAAATCTGCTTAACAAACTTAAAAACATGCGCGGCGGATAGGGTTTATAATTAGATAGATTAGATTAGAGGGTAGATTTATAATTTCAAAATTATAAAAGCCTTGCTAAAAGCT
>DWNE01006356.1:0-13127 GCA_018249875.1 Cecropterus toxeus
AAAATATTAAAGGTTTTATCAAAAAAAATGGGGATTTTCTAGAAAAAAGAAAAAAAAGGATTACTCGTTAAACTTGGGGCAATACGTTATTTAATTAGATGCAACAAGTAGCCAACACCATCACCTATTCAACATTTTCCTATGGCTACTCACCCTCCAAACACCCTGTATATTGAATATATTGATTCAATACTTTGATACAATAATTTTCTTAGTCGTTTTTTGGCTCTGGTTTAAAATAGCATTTTTTCACAAAACAAAAAGTTTGCATTCCTGCATCGATATACATTTAAAATCCAAAGAAGAAACACACATTTAACTTTAAAAATCCTTTCAAATTCCTCTGCAAGTGTGTGAGCATGTTCTGTCTGATTTTGGAGGTGTAAATTTAATTTTAGGGCTTTTCGATCCACTTGCGTCCCACACGATGCACAGATCTTCCTCCACCGCCAACAAGCATGGCACAATGTATGCCCACAGTTGGCAGTTGTCGGTACAATGTAGTATTTGCGACTGAAATAAATTAAAAGAACTTATGAACTTAATGTTATTTATAATCACTTATTAGTTAATTTTCCATGGTCATAAATGAAAAGTTATATAGCATAATGTATTTATTTAAAAGCACTAAATTTTGTACACAAAATTGCAGAAAAATAATATTGTAGCTATATTATAATCTTTAAAACAACAACATTTATAATTCAGTGAGTTAAAATCCACAAATATGGACCTCTTTATACATATATATATATGTTTAACATTATTTACATAAAAAAAAACACTCAAATTATAAAAGAAAATTAAACACACTTACCACTCTATACAAGTTACTTGGTCGACTTGTAACGATATTAATGCCGATAGTTTATTCGTATCTAATTGTTTTAAAGACATTATAATATTGTTATTCCATACATATAGGTTTTAAGTGAGAACTTTAATTAGAATTTAACAAAAGTTTCGCGGCTTTCTTGTACAACCTCAATCTTTTTGACGTTGACATTTGACAGTGTCACAAATCACAGATTACATAGAAATATTATATATATCATGATTACAGACTACTAAACTATAGTGCTGCCAACATATTGAGAATAAAAAATATTATCGCCATAAAATGAACCATAAAAGGAAATGATAACAGAAAAAAATTCTCATCTCTGGAGCATCATTGACCATCGTCATGTTGTTAACGGTGCACGTTTCTAAAACTTAAAGGATAGCCACTTAAGGGTATCAGACTGCACCCTAGGTCACATCGAATCCATCAGATATTTTAAGGTAGATGCTCCCAAAATCTATACGGGGACAGCCGCGACTAAGTAGACTGGAACTGACTGGAAGCAACTAACTATAATAATTATAAGTGACCCTACTGTTGTGCTGTATAGCGAGATGAATTTTTTTACAAATAATTATCATAATACTGTAATGCGAGAACGTGCTTTCAGATCTTTGCGTAAAAAGAGCTTTTAGAGTGGAAATTCTCACATCTAGGGACAACCTTTTTAAATTTATATTTTAAACTATAACTATACGGAATCACTTAATTATAATTGGCAACTGTCTAGCGTCATCATATGTCATTTGTCATTCGGGTGGACAGTTGATTTGATAGCCAAAACTGCCAAAAGGGACTCCGCAATCAGAAAAGTCCTAATCCACCTTTAAACTTTAGGCCAACAAAGAAGGTTTATCAATTATCAAGTAAGTATATTCTGAATTATATTAAAATTGTATCGCTCTTTAAGAACACGCTGATGTAACCAAAGTTAGCTAAGAATTCTGGATAATTATTACATAATCTATGTTTTTGAGGTCCATTACTTAAAATTTATTGCAAATTCGCAGGTATAATTCATATTTTTATTATTTGGTACAATTGTTTACACTTGCCAAGTAGCAACCGGCCGGTACAAGCAAAGCTGTATTTTTTATTTCCGAAAATTATATTGCAAGGTTATGTTTTATATTACAGTGTTTTCTTACAGAGAGGTTATATTAAAAAAAAATGTTTCAATGTAATTTATAACATACCATGTAGATTGTAGATGATATATAAAATTAATGCTGTTTATTTATTACTCAGTTCTATACATTTTTTATGTTTACACTTTATATAAAACATAAAAAATACTTATTTTTTGATATTCGGTATAATTTTAATCATACTTGTGAAGAAGTCTGCTGAAAAAAATATATTCACTTGGCTCAAAAAATATTTTGCCATTCCGATGTGCCATATTGAGGATTAATGATTTGCCAAGTCAATCTTTATAACATTAAGATTAAGTGGTAAGTGGGTGGTATTCTGTTTAAAAGAGCAAAGTAGCACACTTTCTGACTATCTATTCAAATTTTAATGAGTATGAATATCTTTTCAACCAATGTTTGTTATAAATGGCAGAATGGCAATGGCAATGCGCAGCATGTTGAGAACCTTCTCCAGGAGGATGCAGGTGCGCACCTATGCTGATGCACCTAAAGAAGGCGAAATGGCCTTTACTTTTGCCGCTGGCAATAAGGTAACTATCAATAATAATAATAAGCCTCTTATCTGGAACTTCTTTCAATTTTCCCTTTTTTATTGTATTATAAGATATCTCTGAGTTCAGTGTGTCTTCACGAAAAGGCCTTCTCTTCCATTGTGTTTGATCTCTAGAAACCCTTCTCAGATATGTATAATTAAACAACTATGCAAACATTAATATTTAGTTAAGTTACTGCAAATATTTGTATCTTAGACATGTCTCTAGGGCTTCTTTTGAGATTAAACTTGATTTAGTTCACATGACTACAAAAGATCCATTACTACAAAAAATACATAAGAATTAAAATCCAACTAGAACTTTTTGAACCCCAATTATCAGTGTAGACAAACAAACACAATTTTATTTATTTCCATCAAATTGTCTTCATTTCAGGTGTTCTATGATAAGCAGGTTGTAAAACAGATTGATGTGCCGTCATTCAGCGGAGCTTTTGGTATCCTGCCCAAGCATGTCCCAACCCTTGGTAAGTAACCAATTCCACCTGTTTATACCTATGTTAATTTGTTTTTAAATACATAAATACTGGATAACAAACTAATAGTAGTAAAGAAAAATTAAAATAATAATTACTTTATGAGTGTGTAAAAATCTGTATATGTTTATGTGCAAGAACGGAATCTACTCGCTTATCTGTACTTCTACCATCTATTCCCAGCTGTTCTGAGACCTGGAGTGGTGACTGTGACTGAGAATGATGGCAAGCAGACAAAGATTTTTGTTTCATCTGGTACCATCACGGTTAATGATGACTCCTCTGTTCAGGTTTGTATTTAAATTTATAAATATTATATTTATCAGTTCCATTCATATCATTCAGCATTCTCTTTGTACATTAATTTTGTGAATAAGATAATATCTCTAAGATAATAACCCATGTTAAATGTTCTGTAACAGATGAGATGAATCCTAGTCAAGTCATGTTTCAAACTTCAACTTAGTGTCCCTGTCTTTCTGTTAGTAGAACATAGCCAATTACACTGTTTCTGCAAATTATAATTATATTATTTTAAACTAAGAGTAGCACTGACTACATATGTATATATTGCAGTTGAAATAAAGAACTCAAAATTTCTGCAAATTGAGTTACATTCTTTTAACTAATCCTAAATAAATAAAAGTGACAATTTAGTGATTAAGAAGGATAAACATAAATGTTCCCTCCTTTTAATAACTGCACAATTTACTTTCGAAGATGCGAATGCAATTTGTTAAAGTGCAAATTATTTTTATAAGTTCCTTTTTATGCTAAAGGTGCAATATCCTTTACTGTTACTGCAATTTTAATTACTCCTATATGCATGCCAATTGTTCATACAATTGTATAGATGACTTCACAGCACATTCTTGTTTTAGAAATGAAATGAGATGAAATTTCTTGAACAGATCCTGGTATTCCACCACAACACAGTGAGGAAAGAAAATTGATTAAAAATAATTATGATTAATACGATACACATCTTTTCTAGGTTCTTGCAGAGGAAGCTCATCCATTGGACAGCTTGGACCGTTCAGCGGCGCAAGAGGCTCTGAGCAAAGCGCAGTCGGAACTTAACTCTGCTGCAAATGAAGTGGTAAGAGCATTTACTTTCCCTCTTTATCGTTATTTCAAGTACATTGCTAACTTTTTGTATTTCATGAATGGTAAATTCATTTGAACAAGTTGTAAAATTGGTAATTAGTAAGGATCAATAGGTTTTGACTTGAGATTTATATCAAAGTGCTAGAATTTTTAATATGTATATAGTCATTGTATTAACAGTTCCTTTTTGGAGTTTCAAATAATAATTCGATTGTGAACTACAACTATTTCATCAGAATCTTAGTTTACAATTATTTTTTCTGTTACCGACAGGCCGACCAATGATAGCTCCATGACAAACTTATCATTTTTCTTTTAAGCTTTTTATTATTGTAAAAGATAAAATGTAGTATTTACATACTTTATCTTATAAGTATTTGGGGTCGCAAATACTGGGTAGTAAATTATGTAGTTAGATATTCACCATTATCTTACCACACTTTGTTTCGACCAAAAAAAAATCCTAATGAATATCTTTATGAACAGTCCTCTTAAGGGCCAATCAAAGAGGTATCAGTTTAAAGAAAAGTCTCTAAAGCACTCGATTATTCCCTTTCCAGGCGAAAGCCGAGGCCGCCATCGCTGTGGAGGTTGCGGAGGAGATCGTGAAAGCTGCTTCGGCGTAGAAGTTGCTTATCAATGCATTGCTGTTTAGTCCGTACGTCTATTTAATGTATGAATAAAAATCGTCATCATAGAACTCCACGTATTTTACTTTAAGTTTTAATTTTTCCTGCTATTGACTGATAACTGATAACAAGATATATATCTTGTTAAGGAATAAAACATCGCGTGCTATTTAAATAGAATCAAGTATTAATTTTGGTTCTAGTATTCAATCAGAATTATATGCTGAAAACGGGACTGTTACTAAGACTGTTTACATACAGTTGAAATTTTCACTGATGATGTATTTCTCTTGCCGCTATATTAAGTTACAAAAAAAATTAAAAGGGGGATCCCATATAACAAACGTGATTATTACGGAACCCTTCGTACGCTAGTCCGACTCACGCATGGCCAGTTCTTTAAAATTGGCAATGACGTCCCATCAGTATTTGATTTGCTTTGAACTTAAATTTAACTTTAAACAATTTATTTTTATTTTGCCAATACCATGTTGATTTGATCAACATATTTTTTAAACTAAAAATAAATTTAAATACATTTATTGACTCTAGTTTTCAGAATAATTTAATGCTTATGTTACGTCAAGTTTAACAGACTTTTAATTTTAATGTTAGGCTTTACGTTATTAAAGTAAATTTAAGAACATAAATGTTACAAGGGAGGGTAGTTGTAAAATAAAAGACGAATATATAGTCGACGTATTATGAGTAATTTATTCAACACAATTCAAACACTTTGGTACAAACAGTTAGCTGCAGCGTTGTTATTTCGCGTTATTGAATACAAAAAAAACGTTAAATGCGTCAAGCTGCAAACCGAACGCTTACAAAAGCAAACACATCAAAATTTCCATGGTGTGGGTAAATCAACCCTATAACGCTTTGTATGCGGTATGCTTAACGTTTTTAATTTAATCGTGTTCCTTTATAGAACAGCTATCCTAAATTTTCGAATAGAATTCTTAATTTTCCACATTAAAATTTAGCTAATTTTTATTAATCCAAAATTTCTAATTGGAAGTTTAAGAGAAGAGATCGTTTGCTAGGAAGTCGCGAGAACCTATCTACAAGCTACGTAGCGAAGCGTACACGATGCACAACATATAGGGAAACATCTAAAAACGACACGTACTTGTGTCTTACATCTAATCGTTTGAATAATATAATAATAGAAAGATAAGATTATAATTACGATTAATAAAATGCACCTTAATATATTAGGGTAACATCGAGTTATTAAAATGTTTCAAAATTCCGTGACAGTAGGTATGTATAGTATTACTATGCACTGAAGATATTACGAAATTGAGTATATACGTGTGTATATTTCTATCAGAGTTGAAGAAGTCTCATCATGTATTGTATTACGGCACATTACTGTAACGACTAAGGTTATAAATATAGTGTGTAACTTACGTTACTAACTACTGATTACATAGTATTTCAAAGAGTTGATTATATACTAGAAGTCGCTTAATATTAGTCTTAATTAGTTTACGCAAACGCAAATGAAAACATCGAAACATTAATGAGGACGTGGCAATAACGTAAATAGTAAAAAGCATCACAAAACTAACATTAAGAGGAAGCATTAAAACGAGCGCGCGGCACGACGGCCGCGCCCTTCAGAAAAAGTACACAAATATAAATAACTTCGTGTTAGTACATTTCACATTAAAATAAATGGGTAAAAAATACAAAATATCACATTATTACATGTTGAGCTTAATTTAAATACAAACGTTAGTGAACCATCCCAAAACCAGCACGACAAACCACTCTTTAAATTAAGCTGAACAAATAAGACCATACAAATAAACGTAATGTAGAAAACCTAGATCTGAGCGGGGGCAGATCGAGTCGGGAGGTCAAATGTTATCATAATGCGAGTATTGGATAATTTAATAAACACGCCACCTCTCTAAAGGATATAAATATCAATTTGCAATATCTACCACAACCATAATTTTCTGTTTTACATGGTAACGCTACGCGGTGACGCGTCGGGGATTGCTAATGGAAGGTATAATCTATGATCCATTTGACCGTCTGATTCGATCCGTTATCCGCGAGCGAGTCCACATCTCGCCGTTCAGGTTACTTATGGCACGATAGTGCGCGTCGAGAATAAAACTAAAAGATGAAATCCAGCCAACTGAGTTGGGATAATTTTAAAAATGAACAAGCAACTTAAACTAACGCGACACGTCGAATCGATAAAAACGAATAACCGAAACGCTTATTTGGCACGAATCGCCATCCTGCTGAGAGCAACGAATGCAACCGAACCGCGTAGCGAAGACGACGTAATTATGCACCGAGGAGCAAATCTAACCGAACTAAGCTTGCGATTGCCTCAGCAGGATAGTAATTGCATTAAAAGAAATGACGCTTATAAATTAAAAGGGGATGTGCGTGTCGCGGCGGCGGCCCTTTACAGGTTACACTGCCACAGTATCGTAGGCTGTGAGTCCGCCGCGCCCGTGCCCTGCTTGCTGGGGGATTGGGGTGTTGCTTTCTGCTCTGAAACACGTTGCGACACAACTCTGTTAGTACGTCGAATATAACTTTTAAACATGAGAACATATAAAAACGGCCAAGTAATAAAAACAGTCGGTTAAATAAAAGAAGGATCTCGAACCGTTATATAATAATAAGTTATCGAATAATATACTTTTGCAAATATATGTAAAACAAAACATGTAATGATACTAAAATAATATAAAAATGCAATTTGAGAACCTTCTCCAGATATCTGATAAAGAGGGATCATTTAAACAATTTTATAACAAAGTATTCATTTCAAAAGCTGTTATTCTATTATATTCCTATATTTAGATTATATTATTATATTGATTATAGGTAGCGCGGTTGAGCTAAGCAAATATATTTAGGTAGATATATTTATTAAATTAAAAAGTAAACACATTGTACGATAAGTGCACGACTCGCAGGGAATAGCAAAATGGCTATATGGATAACAGAAAATTATCGATGATTTAAATTTTTAATTAAATATTATTAGTTAATTTCAGAATAGTACACAATTCCGACTAACATCGATAATTTCGTCACACACTAATCTAATAACTATTCACTACATACATGTAGTATAAATATGTTCGCTAAAAAGCTTATACTCATAAATATCCTTGCAACTATATGAAGGAAAAAAGGGTTTGAAATTTCCAAATTAACATGTCATTTTTAAACCATGATTAATTTTGTCTGTATTAAATTTACCTCTCCGATCGTTTAGCAAAACAACTTAGTGCACTAGTGATAAAGGTGTTAGCCACAAAATATTAATAACACAAATGATAGTTCAGGCAAAATGAAAGAACATTCAGCGGGAAAATCATTTTTCGACATACTTTGACTTACTGTTTCCTGTAGATCACGGATGCAGAACATAACACATGCTTATTACCGGCAATACTAGACTTACAACATAGTTAAAAATCTAAAAATGTAATACATATTACACTTCTGATGCACACACAAGGAGTCGGCATTGTTAGTGGGTAAATAAATAACGTGTTACATAAATGTAATTGTAATAAGTGTTATAATCGGTGTAAATTATTAATTCAATGTATTGTGAATCAATAAACATACGATAAATCAAATACTTATATATTTTACATGTATCTCTTACATTGTCCTGTGTACAGCATTCGTATAAAAACTAACGTATTAGATACAATATTAGGTAAACTAAGTTCTAAATATGTGTAGACACACATAGTATCATTCGATTAGAATATTAGCATGACAGTTTGTATCAGATGCATAGTGATAATCTAATATGTGGTAAGTTTTGGCCTGGTTGACTGACCTGTCGATAAGTTTTCTCATTTCCTCGCTGTGCAAGCCGTCCTTGGCAGTGTGGGCCCTGACTGCAACAACATACAAGTCAC
Source organism: Cecropterus toxeus (assembly GCA_018249875.1). Lineage (NCBI taxonomy): Eukaryota > Metazoa > Arthropoda > Insecta > Lepidoptera > Hesperiidae > Cecropterus > Cecropterus toxeus. Next base: position 8,684 of record DWNE01006356.1, read on the forward strand.
GACGCGCTCTACACTAGACACGTCACCCGGCGCCGCCTACTATAAGGATGGCTCGGACGATACCCACTCGCAAGAAACACCAACGTTAGGATTAGGCTTAATGATATGATTTGCTTAAGTCCTCCTCCGTAAGTTAGTTTAGGAACCATCACCGTAAATAATATATAAGTTTTTTCATAAGTATATCTTCCACGATTTTACACACACAACCTTAATAATAAATTACTGGACAATTTTGCATGTAACATAGAGTATTTAATATCTTATTTTATATTCACTTGAGGTGAGTGATGACCGTTTTAAGGCTATTTAGCCATTTTTGGCTAAGCAGTGGGTATTGTCCGATGAACTCCTCAAAAAACATGTACTAAGTACAGTGTCTACAAAACAGAGTTTTAAATAGATTTTGAAAGTTAACACAATCACGTCTACGAACAATCCAATTTAAAATTCGATCAAAGAATAATTCTGAAAATCCCTGTACCTGAGTTTATTACTTGGCAAAATCTATACTGATTTATACTATCAGAAAACTCAAAAAAATATGAATTTAATCACATACAAATTTTGCCAAATAATAAATAGGACATGATATTAAAATAATTTTGAAACAAAAGTAAGTATGAAGCCAATTGCCAAAATTTCTATAAGCTTTAACATTTTCACTTGTTATAACGGAGACAAATTTCGCATGCTGTCAGTCACAAATATTGTTAACAAATTAAAACTACAGATTCAAAATTGTTTTACCGTCTTCTGTTCAGGCGACACCCAGGGCGCATGGACCAATTATCAAATTAATTTTAAATGTACATCAACAATAATTAATTACACTACAATGTATCACAGATACGTAATTTTTATTTATTCGCCTATAATTTTGTATTGTTATGTTTACGTGCGATGATTAGGAACATGATGGAATGGGTAGGAATAATTGCTGCCACAGATTTTGAGTTGTAATACAACAATAAGTAGCCTTGAGAATAATTTATTTTTTTGATACTTATGTATGGGTTTCAATGTATTCTGATGGATTGTATTTAAATCGCAATTAAGTGTGGGGATTTTTTTCTTTTTTACTATGAGATATTTGGATAAGGCATAGAATCGCCCTTTTTAATGAAAAGTGGGATTAGGTAACCAGTTTTAAATTTTGCTGTAAGGAATTTTAGTTCGACTTTCGTTAAAGTTTATAACATCTATGACTACATATGTTTATGTCAGCCATTTCTGTGCTCTTTGCCTATTAGAATTTAAGGTAACAAAATCTAAATGGAAGTATGAAAAAATGGTACAATTTAATTGTTCAACAACAAAAGAAAAATTGTTAAGACAGTGTTGGAGAAGCAAATTTTTAAAGATTAATGCGTTTTGCGTGATGTTGGTGAATATGGTCAACATTAAATTTACGGGCTTTTTTTCTAGAGGTTCGGCTTAAGTCCCGTGGATTTCTAATAACTGATAGTATGGGGATGAGATAAATAGGTACAGTGGAAACAAAATCCTTTTTTATAGGATTATGATTTTAAAAATATTTTAAATGCACTGTTACGGGCTATATGTGATGTTATATGAAAGTGCGGGCAAATAGGCCAATTTTTTTTTATTAGTGTCTTGGCCTAAGTTGACTTCTGGCCGATGAGGAATATGGATGAACTTTTTAATGGTAGTTTGGCCTAAGTCTGTAAGACTAATAAACGCCGATGGGTCGAGATGGTGTGTGGTCATACCAGGGTAGTTGCGGGGCTGGTCGCACTCGGCCTCGGAGATCTCGTTGGAGTCCTTGCTTTCGTTGAAGGAGGAGGAGCAGTTGTTGTCGGCGTTGGCGTTGCGCGGGGGCGGCGGCGGGGGCTCGGGAGAGCTGCCACACTTGCGGGTTCCTGGGTTCAAATATATGTATTTAGTATGCGATCGACCTAATGTAATGGAATGTAGTGCCTGTGGTCTCGGGACCATAATAGAGCTTTGATACTCTGTTATAAGAGCGTCATCTCTGACGAAACGGGGGCTTCTAGGGTTGCGGAGGATGCAGAGTAGGGAGCTAGAAGCATCCAGCGAATGATTTCGGGAAGTTTGACGGTATATGCAGGCGCATACGGTCGTAAACATCAAATGGTGTGGTGGGCTTGAACGTCCACCTAAGCGAAGCCTGAAAAAGTAGCGCGCTCAAAGGACTCCAGTAGTGCTGCGGAGCTCCGAGGACAGCTATTGAGGGCGTTTAAGATAAAAATATCATAAACTCGGTATGGACCTTTTGAGGTTTCCCCGAAAACTGTGTAACTTCAACCCAACTTAGAATATAACAATTATCGCGAAAGTACGAAACGAAATAAGTAAAATAACTTATGAATGTCAAATTTAAACGGGAATCATTATCCTCACAGAGAAAAATAAGTGTATATTAAACGATTTGTGCATCAAAAAATTTAAAATAATAATAGTAATAATAATAAAAATAATGTTGGTTACCAATGCTGGGCCGGGAGCCATAGTGATCAGAGTAGGGGGTGCCGTAAGCTCCGGTGTACTGCTCGTCTTCGGGCGCGCAACACGCGGGCTCGTCGTACTCGGGGCCGCACGCGTACATTGGTCGAGAGTAGCGGGCACGCTGGGAACAAACATACATAATTACGTTTTTACCCCACTGCGTCAGAAGGACAGTAATGTTTTTCGAACGTATGTGTGTATGTATGTATGTTTGTTTGTATGTATGTCCATTTTTTTGGCATTCGCTACAGCCCAACGGCTCGACGGATTGTGAAGTGTGATATATCAATAGAATCGTCTCAGTTTGCATAGGCTATATAATTTTTAAAAATAAATTATAAAATTCAAAAAAATTAAATATATATCATTATGAATAAAAATTTCGTTTTAAGTCGGGTTTTTGTTTTAATGTTTTTAACGATGCTACTAGTTTTTATAAGAAGGAAACGAGCATGCAGTCCATCGTGGTACACAGTGGTGGCCACTACCGCTCATGGACGTCTGTAAGCAAGTTCATAAATAACAGAGGTATTATCTAAAGTCAATCACAGATTCGTTGCTATTCCCGAGGATTAAGATGCCTTATAACATTTAATTTTGTAACTATTCATAAAACGTACTTCTAATATACGTATACGTATTTCGAACGAAATCAATAGTCAATGATATTTTTTTGTTAAATGTTTATTTACACAAAATCTTATTTTTGTCAGTAAACAATGATTAACTTACGTATTGGTCCTCTTCAGCGCAAGTAGCGGGGTCGTCGTATTCGGGGGCGGTGGAGTAGATGGCGCTCTGTCCTCCCTGGGAGTTCTTGCGGGCGTAGCGGCTGTTGGCACGGGGCTGCAGACAATTGATATTTATTGTTACTTCAAAATAATAGGATTGCGTGTATCAAAGTTGACGCGCAAGACGTAAAACTATTACAAAACAAATCAATAATTATTACAAAAAAAAAAAAATAAACGTCATAGAATATCAATAAATTGATAATAAGTATATATTTTACCGTAACGCATCAACGTAACCGTTTCCGTTACAACAATTGTAACGCTGATATTTTTGGCATGACGCGCCTAAAGAAGTTTCACAACAATATTTATAAAATGAATTAAGGTCTAATATTACCGCGTGGAGTTTAATAACCTGTTACAAAAAATGTTGCCGATCGCTGACCTAGACAAATATTTAAAAAGTAAATAAGAAAATCTTACCATGCTCTGAGATCCGGCGCGAGAGTGAGCTGGGTGGTGGGGATGGGGGTGGGCCAGGGTTCCGGCGTGAGCGGGGTGGTGGTGGGGGAAGGCCAGCGCCTTGGCGGGGTCCATCTCTTCACGGAAGCCTAGCAGGTGGAACGTGGCGTAGGGGCAGATTTCATCTTCCATGCCTGAGGACATATTATTATCATTAGTCGTTCCTTTGAAGATCACCCTGTCTTCTTTTGTACATAAAACGATATTATTCATACCTTTTACAATGAAACGTTAAGTACTGGAAGTGCCATCGATGTATATTATGTTGTTACACGTAATGTTTGTTTTTTATTCTTTTACATATTACAATTATGAAGTTTATAACACCGTATGTATGATGTTTATATGAAGTACATTATCTAGAATTCTATATGTTTTATTGTACCGTATATTTTTAATATTTTTTTTATTGACCAACACTATTAGAACTCATGGTAGGATGAAAAATGATCACACGACGTCTTCAATAACACAAATATCGTACACATAAAACCAAATTAAATGCAAAAGAAAATACTTGGCAAAATAAAACACTGAGGTTAGTTTATAAGCGAACTAGATGGATACATGACAAATTAAGTGATTAGGTACTTACCGACGTAGTGTGCTTCTTACCCACACATTCTGCATACAGACACGCATCTAGATAGCTCTAGATCTATGTTAGTCAGCACTAGACAGTGTTAGTAATTAATAAC
>DWNE01006357.1:0-13126 GCA_018249875.1 Cecropterus toxeus
CGAATACACAAACACCCAGACCCAGAACAGAAATCTAAACTCATCATTCATATTTCTGTCTGGCCGGGAATCGACCCCGGGACCCATTGCGCGTCAGACCGGTATGGTAACCGCTCGACCACGCGGGTCGTCAGTCGCGTCAGTCGCGGGTTTTTAACCAAGTCATGATCACCAGTGCAGAAACTTCTTTAATCTTCGAACGTTTGCGTTTCGATGTGGGTATTCCATTGCCACTTCAGATAATTCTGAGAGCTGCTCGCTATCAGCAAATATCGGTAAGTAAACTAAACTTTCGCAACATAAAGTTAGTCATCAGGCCATTTGAAGAAAAATAAACGCAATCAATAAAACCGCGTGATAAGGGTTATCGACACAATATTACATGTTAGTATTAGCATACCGACGATGCGGGCGGTTCATATAAATGTACTACGATGGCAGAAGTGTCACAGTCTCGAGTAGTGAAAGTGTTTGGTTGGCAAACATGCTGAAGTTGTATATCGGGTTTTTCGTATTAAGTGTAACAGTCGCGTATGCGCCGGTGATTCAACATGTTGGGAACGAATGTAAGTATAGTTTCAATTCGATGGTAGTGTAAGAAAATGTTGTAACTGACAGTTGTAAGTGCCCCGTAGGCATAAATAAAATAAGGACATTTTCTTTCAGTTAAGTAAATATGTAGTATAAAATGTTAGTCTATACTAATATTATAAAGCAGTAGAGTTTGCTTGAACGCGCTAATCTCCGGAACTACTGGTTCGAATTGGAAAATTATTTTTGTGTTGAATATTACATTTACTGAGGAAGGCTATAGACTAAATAACATATATGTTTGTTTGTTACTTCTTATGTAGTAGCGGGTGGAACCGCGTAGCACAGCTAGTAGTTATATAAGTAAATATAGTAAGGTTGATAAAGATAAGTTTTTTATGTTGGATGTGTAAAATTAATTTTTTTGAATGCTTTAAAATATGCGCCTTGGACAATATACCTTTTTTTTTGTCGCCTCTTACGACAGGCAGGGGATACCGTAGCCCTATTCTGGTCCCGGAACTACAGGGACAATACCTACATATATAAAGACGTACGTAGAGATGCGTAAAATGATGACAATGAAACGCTTTTAGAACCCCTTTTAATATGTGCTATGGACAATATACAGACGAATATTAATACTACCCGGAACAGAAAACTACATTAAAATTTATTCGTCTGTCTGTCCGGGGATTAAAACCGGAACCCCTGCGCGTTTTTGTATAAATTTTTAATAGTAAACGAACATGCGGCCCACTTGACGGTATGCGGTCATTGTCGCCTGTGTTTCATTAACTACTAAACGGCACTGTCAGTTTTACTTACAGGCCTGAACATTTGTTAAATATTTAAGCACTAGTTAAATATTTATCGGAATCTCCAAACAATAAAGTAATTGATACTAATAAATAATATGTCATCCACACACGATCTAAATGTAAAAATATTTAAAAAAATCCCGACTTCTTGAATAATTCATAAGAAGTTATAAAAAAGACATTCATAACAAGTGTCTTATAATTAAAATTTGGTACTGATATATAATAATTATGTCATGCACACACGATTTATATGTAAAGACCTAACAATTGCTTACCGGTGTTCATTTTTCTCGAATTCCGACTTCTAAAATAAGAAGTTAAAATTCACCATATAACTGCTTCGCAACTGCAAGTTATATATCAAAAACCATTTTTTACAGCATCAGAATCTTACACCGAGTTGCCATGTCACTTAAGTGGAGGAATTTGCATGATAGCGAGCCACTGCCCTGATGATCAACTCTCAAAGATGTCAGGCCTCTGTCCTAGGCAGCAACGATCCGGAGTGGAATGCTGTTACGGCAGTGAGTGATATTTATTTAGCAGGGCATCTTGTACCTGATCATAAAAAATACCAGACGATAGAACCAGTGGAGTTCGAATAAACTGAAACTGTATGCAATCAATCATTGCTCAGTAGTCGGATTTTTGTTTCAATATATTAAGACTATTAAGAGGGATATTGGGCTAGTTATTCCAAATCGGGAGTTAAAGCATCTCGGCAAAGGCCCGTCTCAGGTATGATACTAAAAATCTGGGGCTAATGACAGATATGGAAATCAGATGCCACTCACCATCAGGTCTATACATATTATGAAAAGGTCAGTTATTGGATGGGTGTCCGCTAGTGGTTAAATGCGCACTTCCGTGTTTTGGTATACGTGAAGCTATCGGTCCTGTTTGTTATTATGGATTATGGATACCAGTTGATCCAAACTGTGATTAAATAAATACCTCGTGAATATTTTCGAAACATCGGACACAGCTTGGCCTCTTAATTCCTCCATTATAAAACATTGAAGATGGAATATTCTAGCCGAGTTTAAACTACTCCGGTGCTACTGCTGTTAACCATAATATTAGTTGCAATCACTACGCTATTACTGTTTTTAACCTTGAATTAGTTTGTATATTAATATTTTTGTTTCAGTATCCAAGTATGAAACAAGATGCCATCACCGAGGTGGCGAGTGTATGGAAAAGACAGTATGTCCAGATACAATGACGGACAAAATAGCTGTCGACTGTGAAACTGACGAAGCGTGCTGTATACTAGTTCAATAAAATATAATCCGTAATCATTTATGTTTTATTTATTTCGATGAATCTTTTCGAAACTTCGATTGACAAAAATCCGTTACGATGCACATTTCTGTCATTTTAAACCGACTTCCCAATACAAGAGGTTAATAGCCGACGCTCATATAGGACATTGTTTCGTCCACGTGATCTAACAATTTTTTTTTCGCACCGTCTAATTTTTATATATTAGTATAGATTTAGATAGATATAGATTAATGTTAAGGTTCTGTGCTGAATAAGACCTTGAGAATTTCCCGGTTAAAGAGGGAACCCGTCGAGATCGATGTCAACGTAACCGTAGAATATAATAAACCCCGAGTGTAAGTCGTCCCTTTCATTCATTCATTCATTCCATACCTATTTCCTATTTCTGAACTTTATTAATGGTGTGTGTTGTGGCCTGATTTGAAGGATGACGGAAGTAGACGTATTAAGATGAGCAACTGTTTTGAAATAGAAAACGAGCACGCAGACCACTTAATGGTAAGTAGTGAATGCCGCCCATTAACATTTCTAAGCAACTTTATATAGAAGGGCGTTCTATTTAAAGTTGATCACAGACGCCTTGCCACCTCCGAGAGCCAAAGTTCTCGGAGGTGGCAAGGTCTAATCGCCTCATAAGTAAGCCGGCAGCCAAATTTTTTTAGCAAAACGCAACAACTACTTCACGAAAGAAATAGGTGTAGCAGTACTCCCCCATCGAACAACACTGGTTCTACTACCTGGAACATGTCTAACTTATCGGGTAGCAAGACATCTAAGATCGAATTATTTGGAAGCCCAAAATAATTATTATAGAATGAGGTACTTGAAGCTTTGAGATCATCAAGGATCATGAACACATCAAGCTAATACATGTTTAAATCTTGTAAAATTAAAATTACTCTTTGAGGTAGAAGAACTCCTTGACATTCATCTCCAGAAGTACCACTTATTTCTGCCTAATAATTGCAGTAATATGCGTTGTTGAGTTCTGGTCTGAAGAGTGTAGGAGACAAACTTATCCGAGGTATTCCATCTTATTCCTCAAGCGTGGGACACTGCTCTGCAATGCACTGTTGCAGGGCCGGGAGTCTCGAAAGATTGTCCCACTTAAGTCTCATAATTTTAATTACTTGAAATAAATGAATTTTCTTTTCAAGAAATTGCTTTATCAAAAAGAAATTAATAAGAACTCGTTCGGAAGTAACCCGATGAAACTCATAACATCAAAAGAAATTAACTTCTTAGGGCCTTCTCAAATGAAGCGCACTTGCAAAAGATTTTTAATTTAGGAGTTTTTTATTTGTGTAAGCCGGCGCTGAGGGAACTTTTCGAAAGCTTCACTTATTATGTGATGAATAACGATTCCTTGTAATATCCTTGATATTGTATAGTTTTAGGAAAATTACGAGACGATGTAATAATATGCTTTCTTATTTTTTTGGGGGTGTAATTGTACCAGTGTTAGTTTAGGAGTTTGAGATTTTAATTTATTTCACTGGAGATCCAGAGTTAATGTAAAGATGGTAAGGGAAATATATTTATCCGAGGCATTCTCACGTTTAGGACTAATCTCAGGAGTAGCACCATATCCGGGGTCAATTATACCTTGGAATGATCTGTCTACTTACTGTCATTTGATACTTATATTTTGATAAAATGATACTAAAAATCTTCCCCCACACCCCTCATTATTTACAGACGCCATCTTTTAAAATTATATAGCCTATATTATATTTGCAAGCTAAAATGATTCTGATGACGCCATAATCCGTACATCTGTTTGGGGTGTCGCATATGCCAAAGAAATAAAAATACATACATATATACAAACATACGCACAAACGCTCAAAAAACATATCCCTACTTCTGACGCAGTCAGTCAAAACAGCCAATACATTTTCGCAATGACGCAACACGACCTAACTATAGTACCGTATTTAGTGGATGAAACCCGCTCCGTACCAATTAATATGGCTCGCCTGATTGATTACTGACGATAAAACGATTATTGCCGGTTATCAGAGTGAAGCAGGTATCTATATTTCTAGTACAGTTTAGGGGTTTAGACATTATCGCTCCAGATGTTCATGGATTTGGAGCGGCACGCGAATGTCCTGTCCGCCATATTGCCACACACTCCATCCATCCATTAGTCTTTTGAAATCCTCTGCTGTACCTAGGCGGAGTGTATGAATCTCAGGTCTCTGGATAGTCGGAATATAACAAATACAATTTTTGTGTACTAGTGGCAATAGGTGCAAGTGAAAATATATATATTTATAAATCTGTCTTATGTGCACAATATTTGGCGACCGGTCAGCCTATTGCACTTCCACTTCTCCTGTAAGGTCCGATGATCACTACAAATAATAGAGTAAATATTTCATATACCATATACGATAACCGACTAATGAATGTCTGAACGTCAGATTTTGAATTTTATCACTTTATTTAATTCAGTATTTCGGTCAGTCAGATTTACTAAATACCGAGACCTATTGGAAGGATGGAGGCCTGATTGGAGTTTTGCAATAGTTCCTGCCTCTGACACATAAATTGGCGACAGTAAATATGAATGTTACACAGGAAGACGCTGCTGCCAATCTATTGGATTTTCTCCCTTAGTTAGGAAAAAAGAAACTGATCCTATGTCCAACGATAATTCTCAAAGACATGACAATTTTAGGTGATAAAACCCTTTGTGTCCAACTCCGGACGAACCACCAACTCAACTTTTTCTGCCTTATAACAGCAGTATTAAACGTCGATGTGTTCGGGTCGGAAAAGTGTGGTAAGGGTACACACTTATCCGAAGCTGGTCCTCAGAGGTAGACACGCATTTGTGACCAACCTTCGGTTAGCTACAGATGCGTTGCCCCAGAAAAGACTTTGATCTTATCACAGATGTTTACTACAGATGTCCATGGGTGACAGCAGACACTAGCCATCAGGTGGACTGCGAGCTCGTTTAATGCTTCAATATTTTTAAAAAATATATCCATCAATTCTGATGGAATAAGACATTGTTGTGATCGAAGTTCAGGTAGCGGTGATTTAACTAAAAACTCATTCTTTCATTCTCAACAGGATTTCTTTTCAGTAAAATATATTAGGATCTCAAACTCCGAACATTAGCAGCCTACTTTCAAACTACTCGACTCGTATTAGTCTAAGTGTGCCCTGAGATAGAGCCGGCTTGAAATAATGCGGAACTAACTTCACAGCTCCAAAAGTTTAATGCCCTGAAACAAAGTGCTTGACGCTATGAAAAATGTTGGTTAACTTTAAAACGCGGCTATGCAAAAACGGTCCTTATTTAGTTTTCAATTATTTCGCTGCGATTTTTTATTCAAACATTTTATCGTGCAGTTCTATTTTTCATTGCCTCGCCTGGCGGAATGAATATTGTCCCGGCCAGTTAGATAAACCATTCCGGGTTCAAGCTCTGGTAGGCAGATCTAATTAGTGAATGAAGATTTTTGTTCTGGGTCTGTGTATTAGTGTACAACTATAGATTTGTGTTAATTATCCTATCGTGGGGCTAAGGGTATAGGAAACGATATTTTTATTACTCTTGATTGTAATCATTTTAAGCTCTTTACAGCTGGTATAGCTTTAGGTATATGAAAAATCTTCTGAGAGTTGTTAAGTATTTATACGATGAGTAATATTGAAGTTCCTGACAAATTATACAATTAAGCTTCTGACGGCAAATATCTAACAACCTCAGCTAGCACCTAATCCGTATTGTCTTAATACCTTATTGCCAAACAAGGCTTGTAAGGAGTTCCCGGATTAATTACCATTAGGTCAAGTGATATCTAGAAATAGGTGACGTAAATATTGAAAGTATGGACCTTTTAGTTTGATATATTATTTACTTTTATTGGGCTAAATTTCTATTTCTTAATGGCACGATAACGTGTGCCGTGAAACAATACTGGATGAGGAGAAGCGAAGATTGGGCTTAGTGATGCACCTTGGGAGAGGCCTAATACTAATTAATACTGTTAATTGATACTGCGTGATGAAGGTGAAGTTTTAATGGAGGCAGAAATTAAGTTTTGAACAGAGTAATCAGTATTTACTATTTATTTATTAGTTTAGAAACTAGTCTCGCTTCTACAGTTTAACTGGCACACAAGTCTGACAAGGCTTTTGATTTACATTGCAGTATTAACGTGTTCATGAATGCCTTAATGCGTTCATAGGATTATCAAGCGTAGCAAGCATTAAAGTTGTCTCGGTTGCCGCAAAAGTTTGCACGAACTCGGCAAGTACCTAAACTAATCCGCTTATTTCCGAACACATCTCGCGAGGAGTCCCCGGATTATTTCTAATACCGGCATCCCGCTGACGCGCCAATTTACATCGGATCAGTTAAGACTTATAAATAATGTAAATATGGGATTATGGTACATTATCTTCAATAATTTTGAGATGATAATGTGATTTAACCTAATCTTAGAATGAGCGTTTTCAAATAGATTATAAAGCGTCGTAATTATTTAATATATTAATTTGGCTGTGAGTGTCTTTATTGGACATATGTATAGTGACATAAGTATTAGCAGATATCTGTCTTTATAAATTATGGTAGTATAGTGTGGTATTTAAAAACTACGGAAGAAGATGGTAAAGGTGGTAGAACCCCTCTAGGTTTGATTCCAAAGGCACCACCGCCACACCAATTTTTGTCTTATAACAGCTGTGTTAAGCATTATCACAGTTTGGTTTGAAGGTAAACATATTGTTATACGAGGCTTTCCAACTTAGTTCTCAACCTCTGTTAGAACTGTTAGAACTGTAAAATAATGTTAGATTGTTGTTAGATTTAATATGTCCATGGACGATATTAGACACTGACCATCAAGTAGACTGCATGCTTTCTCTAAATTAATTATAATTTTTCTGTTTGAAATCAATAGCCTCTTAGTGGTCTTAACTCCGACAAACGTAAACACTATCTCCATAATAAAACTGTATTTTAGATACTGTAAGTACATACATAAATATTCGTTATTCGCTTATCGCTAGCTGTAAAAAATTAAACAATAACATTTTCTGGTGTTATTTAAGATATCGCACTGTTATAGGTAAGCTTAAAAATTCACGGTTCGGCAAATAAAGGAAAATTAAAAAATATATTTACGAGTGCGCTGCTGAGAGAAACGACTTGCAATACTTGCAAATTTGATGCAAATTTACTGTAACGGTATTCAGGTAGGTATATTGTTTATTTTTATGAGGAATTTAAAAAACCAACGAGAATTTATGAATGATGAGAAAACTAATAAAAACTGGCCAAGTGCGAGCCGAACTTGCGCACGAAGGGTTCCGTACCATTAAATCTATACCTACAAAACGGCAAAAACGCGTTTATTGTATGGGAACCCCCTTAATTATTTATTTTATTCTATTTTTAGTATTTGTTGCTATAGCGGCAATAGAAATATATCATTTATGAATATTTCAACTTCAGCGTCTAGCTGAAGTTGAAATCACGGTTCATTAATACAGCCTGGTGACAGACAAACGGACAGACGGACAGCGGGGTCTCAGTTCTGTTGGGTTACCCGTTACCCTTAGTCTCAACCACCACGTTTGCTCATTCTTTCCTTCTCCAGGGGACAATTCTATCTCATTGAGGTCCACTGATGATCATAGTTATCCCTTCATGGCGATTTTTTCCCCATGTCCTACCAAATGTCATCGCGCCTTGCATGCATTTTAGTGATGATAATGTGTGTTGATGGTACACACCTTTTCTAACGTGAAGCAATACTTGCAATTCGAAGGAAGGGTATGGTTGCTGCCTCGCTTGTATTCGACGCCACCATGTTAGTCCACAGAGGTATCAGATTGAAGTAACAAACGAGCATGCAGTCCATCCGATAGTAAGACGATTACTGTCGCTCATGGCCATATGTAAGCAATCTTCAGCTTCGTATAAAATTCTACCTGATGTCGTTCACAGATGCGCTGCTACTCCCGAAGACTGGGTTGGTTGCCTCACATGTATATAAGTGAACCGGTATCCATACCCTTTCAGCGAAACGTAAAGAGTACTTCAAGCTAGAAATACATGTGGTAACTTCCCGAACTACACTGGTTCTACTACCTGGTCCAAACAAATAGGTGTGGCACCTATGATGTAGAGCTACGACGAACTGTTCCTTCTACCATTGAATAAAATGAAATGAAATGAAAAATTTCAAACATGCAAAATCTTTCCCTTCAGCGGTACTTCTTTATTATGACAGGCTTAAAATTGATACTTATTTCTCCAGCGCGCCCTGCCCTCCTCAATCTTACTTATGTATTTATTTAAGCTACAATTTATGGCCACTCTGACGAGTCTCGCCATTTGTTCTTATTTTCACCATACACTTACAAAATATATAAGAGTTAGGAGGAATTTTTGCCTATGTACAATTTTAATTAGTTTCAATTCCAAATATTTAGGCGAAATGTTACATATGGATAATATTTTACTTTACTAGCATATCGTTGATACCTATCTAAAATATAGTATCAATAATATAAATACGTAGTAAAACCAATGTAGTTCGACCGGGGAAGTACCACCGCCACACCTATTTCTAGCATGAAGAAGTTCGTGCCTTTCGGTGGAAGGGTGTGGTTGCCGGCTCACTAAAATATGAAGCGACCATCTTAATCTTCGGGAGTAGCAACAAATCTGTGATCGACTTCAGATAGAACCCCTGTTCTGTATGAAGTTGCTTACAGGTGTCCATGGGTAGCAATAACTACTTAACATCATGTGGGGCACATTCTCGTTTGTTACTTCATTCTTATAAAAAATATATATACCTATATATCTGTTTATGTTCATGTTACTGCGACTGCCTCTGAATGAGGGTAATGTTTTTCAAGTGTATGTTTGTAAGTATGTATGATCATTGCTTTGGCATGTTCTACAGCCCAAACGACAGGACGGATTGTAACATATGGCATATCATTGGAATCGCCTCGGTTTGGAGAGTGACATCGGCTATATGTTTTTAACATGGCGCCAAAACAGAAAATAGAGAGGGGGGAGGGACGATTTTCTTTGTATTTGTAATATATTTGTTTAACTATTTAGTTATCTATTTTTTAAATTACCGAGTACACAATCTGCTCCTATTTATTAGATTTCGGGTGTTTCATGAAACGCTCTTATTTCGCTCGCAATGCGTGTTTGACTGGTAAATTATGTGTCATATGGTGGCAATCATGTGGTTCATATGTCAATACAATTTATGGGAAATAACAGTTTTGTCATAAGGGCATTTGACAAGTGGTAGAACCATTGTAGTGAGACCGGGGGACCACAGCCACATCTATTTCTGGCAGCAGTTTTTGCGTTTTGTTGGAAGGGTGTAGTTGCCGGCTCGTTTATACATGAGGCGACCATCCTCTGGAGTAGCAACTTTATGTCGGTGTGCAACAAAATATACCGCCGTCCTTTCCGGGGTCAACTGGCTGCCACCCACAATCCCTGAAGCCCCCTTTTAGTCGCCTCTCACGACAAGCAGGAGATACCGTAGCCCTATACTAAACCCGGCGCTACAAGGACAAGCGAGCATAACAACTTACACCACATAACATAAAGAAGTCATGCCAATTCCAATAAAGCGTAGAATTATATTACAACAAAGATACTTCGACCAGTCATCGGTTTGTAGGCATTACAGGTACAAACAAAACATTGCGTGAACCCCTGTAAGGGCGAGATAAACTCAGCCTCTCAGCCGCGATAGATAGTAATCGAGGTTACGGTGTAAGTGACAAGCGCAGAGCGATTGAAGTAATTGAAGTCGTAACTAACTTTTTCGTTGTATATTATTTTGTTTTTTTTAGTCATTTTTTTAAATCTAATCATTTATAAGTAATCTATAGCAATTTAGCGATCCACGTTACGACTTAAATGACAAATGCGATAGAATTGTTTTAGGCAGAAGTGAACAAGACTGCTTGTATCATTGACCACCAATTAATACGTAGGAATAATATTAAATAACTTTAGGGAAACACTATCTTCTATGCATATTTTAATAAGATATTTGGTTTGAAGTAGCTGCTTACTATTTGCAAAGCGTAGAAGTATATTAGCAAATAATTGGTATATTTATTATATTGGAAATAACAACCATTAAATTCATTACAATAAAAAATATTTTGTTTTAAAGTACGCTAAGCATGTCACTTCTTGTAAATTACAAATTATCAGTTACAGGCTGTGAAGCTCCGGTAATAAACTCAGCGGATTTTTTTTTTCTTTTTCTTCGCATATTTTGCTTCTTGTAATACCACTTTGTTTTAAGCTTAAAAACCATCTAGCGATATCTCGCGACATCTCTTCACTTAGCCCATACACGATCTCAAGACGTGAGTAACGCGCCGCAGATGTAATTACATTTCACAATAAGATAGGACCAAAAATACCACGCGCCTTATCTCCACTAATATAAATGTAATTGTGGTGTCTCCCGTAAGTAAACATTTGTCGTCTTACCTTTACGGCTGCGAAAATGTCTTATGTATAATGTTTTTAGATCTTAAGTTATACTTGGGCTTTGAAGTCTGGCCTATTTTTGTCGCGACTATAGAACAATTGAATCTTTAGAAATGGCATTTAAGTTTTGGCATATAATAATGTAGTGGACGTCTCGTATTCCTATTAACCGACCTAATAATTTACCAATTTATAAATGGAATTTTATTGAAAATACAATATTTTCCATTTCGAAAGCAACGCGGCCACATCTATTCCTGCTTAATAACAGCAATGTTATGCGTTGCTGTGTTCTAGTCTGCAGGGTGTAGTAAGGGAGGCATATTTATTTGAGGCGTTCCAACTTAAACCTCAGGGATAGCAACGCATCTATGGTTAGCCCCAGGTAAGCCTATTCTTATCTGGGGTTGTTTACAGATGTCCATGGGTGGCAGTGACCACTTACTATCAGGTGGACTGCATGCTCGTTTACTACCTCAGGCAAATAAAAAAAATATATATTGCAAACTGTTTTATGTAGGCAGAAAATATCCACATACAAAACAGCGTTTATGTTTGAACGCTCAATATGAGCGACATTTCAAATTAACTTAGCGACATCTGCCACAAACACGCTAGAAATATCGGTTATTTTCTAAAAGCTGACCGGATACTCCACAAATTAGAACCTTACTCACTAGATATAGAGTTCAGTAAACTTGTATTGCCTTATTATATGGAGGCTCATGTTTTCAGGCTCGTATTTTTTACGTAATAATTTTCAGCTTTATGATAAAATAAGTGTGATAAGACAGCAGTGATCATTCAAAACTGTCTCCATTAAAATTGAAAATATTTTTTAAATGAAAAGTCCTCGAATATTTAGGTTCAAGAAATGGTACATTTGAAAATGAAAAGATGTCTGGTCTGGTCAATGTTCTTTTGAAAAAAAATCCTATAATATTCTCCTGGAAGTGCTCTATGACCTCCTTGACTAATGTCATAAAATTTTTCACAAATAATATATACAGCTACTGAAAAGCTCACCAAAGAAACCAAAAAACAAACGATTCGCGTCCAAGAAATATCTTTCACTTTAAATAATAAATGAGTTAAAATAAAGTTATATACCAAAATATCTATTACATTAAAATTACACCTATGATATCGTATCCCATTACATGTTAAGTAAAAAATATTAAAATGATCAATAAATTATATAGAACTTAATTACAAGAGGATTTTAATATTATCTAGTATATAATTAATGTATGTATGTTTATATAAAGGTTATTTAAAAATACTTATGATTATATTATTTGTACAAACATGTAGCAAATGCATACATTTGCTACTTGTTCACAGAAGCTCACTTGACGGTAAGGACAAGCAGAAATAAAACATACTTACATTCCATTTTACAGCAACATAAACTTAGTACCTATTCCGCATTCTTCTAAAACTAAACCACACAGCTTACCCGCAGACTCGCCGACTCGCCCATCACTCGTACTTAGCCGCTAAACACGAAAATACGGATTACGCGTCTTTGTGACTAGCAGTTATTTTTATGATGGACAACTTGTGTAGTTTTTGTCATGTAGTCTGTATAAGTTTCTGAAAAATCGATTATATCTAAAACGACTGTTTTAGAATCGCTGATTGCGTGGGAAAAAGTAATGTTTTTCGAGATGAAATTGAGAATCAGATCTATCATATTTACATTCCCCTTAAAAGCTTTTTTAGAATTTATAATTATTTTGTTATTCTTTATAATAACGTATATAACTCCTTCACTGTTCATGCAGTCAGATTGTGGAATTCGCTCCCTCCAAACATACGCGAATCCAAGAGCATTTCTCTATTCAAGAAACGAGTAAAGTATCACTACATGTCCTTAGCAATATGAGTATCAGTTATATTATTATGTATGTAAGTGTTAAAAGTATATGAATATTATAATTATATTAGTATCGTATTCTAT
>DWNE01006358.1:0-13126 GCA_018249875.1 Cecropterus toxeus
ATGAGGCGACCATCTCAGTCCTCGGGAGTAGCAACGCATCTGTTATAGACTTCATATAGAACCCCTGTTCTATATGATGTTGCTTACAAATGTCCCTGGGCGGCAGTAACTACTTACCATCAGGTGGGCTGCTTGCTCCCTTGCTACTTCATATTGATAAATAAAAAATTGTATACAAAATTTCCGCGCAAAACTATATTTTTTTACGTATTATTAAATAACGTATATATAAACGTTTGGGTTAAATATTAGAGATTACCACTTAGGCCCATAGTAAACAATAAATACGACTTATGAACTTGTGTACAAATGTATAATAAATTGCATAATACAGGAACCAGTTGGCAATTGTGATGATAACGAACGGAGTATAAATTCAATTATATTTTTTAGGTATCCGATTGTGTGTTTATGTGTTAGTTGATAAATTTATCTACTTTTTTGAAACAGATATATCCGTCGTTCGCACTCGTACATAGTACATAGTCCCGAAGTCGGCGCTCTACATACTACGCTAAAATAATCATGTCGACGAAACTATGTTCTACGAGTATAAGAGCGTTATATCTCGAGCGATATATCTCTAGGGTACCATCCTAATCATATCTATAATAAAATAAAGCCAATCTCATTTTACACATATTATGCAAATTAGCTAAAAGCTATTTTCTACACGTGAAACATTAATTATGTACGTACAACTACAAATTACAAAAGCTAAAATAGAACAGCAACGGTTACTTTTGAAATGGCGCCGTATCAACAAACTTCAAAAAAAGTATAAACACTGCACGAAGTTTGTTACGAAATAATTCTAAGGAATGTTCACCTTTTTCGCTGCTATGTGAGAAGTAATTACATCCGTGATGTGTAGCACTAGTATCTTGAAGCACTCACTGAGCGAAACTCGCGAGCGCGCGCTCCGACGCGGCCTCTACGACCGGCGCTTGGAACTACACTGCCCGCGGTGTTCTGCCGCTGCTACTGCCGCCCGCTGCAGCTACTCAGATACGTCTCCGAGGAACACCTACCGGCTCCGACACATAAACTCCGTACAATCAACTGAGGCTGTGATTCGAGATGGTTGAGATAACCGTGACGCACGCCTATACATGTATAATGGAATAACTCTCAGCCGTACGCACAGTTAGTATGTAATAAGTTTTTATCATTACTGAAAATACGAATTTCATTACTCCTTCACTTACCCTACATTAGGTATGTACCTACAATATTATTAAATTAATATATCGTCACCCAGTAGTCGATCATAAATCAAATAAAGTTACATTGTCCACGACTCTACCTAAGTCAGATACCTAACTCTACCTAAGTACAGATTTTTGATAAAAACATGACAAATGATGCGCTCCACTTATACTGACTAAGAATTATGTCATTATTTCAGCTCACTTGTACGACTTTCATGTCTCGTTTTCGTGAAAATCCATTGTCCTCACTTACAGACGTTTCACGTTAGAAACAACGATTATGGGTGACGAAATTCATTCACCAAATTGTTCTCGTTATATTTTCTCCGTGGAAACTAATATTTAACATTGTAATGTGATTTTTTACCGATATTAGAAATCAAAAGTTCAATGTATCATTAAACTCCATTGAATGATTTGTCATCTGGCGGATAAGTAGCACACCAGTGAAGCTATCGCCGCAAGTTGTTCCGTGGTCTGTAAAGTTGAATACTATTTCCGTGGTTGAACGATACAGAGTGTTTGTATGTGCGTGAGTGAGTGTTTTTTTTATGTGTCATCGTCATCTCTATGAAAATGGCGTTTATTTTTGCGGTAAATAGTAGGTAGTAGCGCAAAATTAACTTCATGGACCTATTTTGTAGATTTAATAATTGTACACAATTACCGCCGTTATCTAATAAAATAGGTACTGTGTAACAATAAATTGGTCGGAATTAGTAGTGTCCAAGCGCTGACTCATTTAGTCGAATATGTTTTGGTCTCAAATTACATTAATTTGGATATTTGTGACCTGTCCTCGTTATCGTAATAATGATATTATGTACAGTTTATTTATATAAATAAATAATAAATCCATGTTACTTATTTGGTATGACATCGAATCGTATACTTGTAAGTATACATAAAATTGTGTGCAAACATAGTGGTAGGTATACAACTACATGTTACGCTTGATGTAACGAGAAGAAAGTACCGAAATATTTGTATTTGTAATTTTTAAACGTGAGGCTAGGCGAGGGAAACACCTGTTGCGTGAGAAGGTTCTATTACCAAGCCTTATTAAATTTATTAAATGTAAGCTTATAGTAAGTTTTTATTAAAACAATTATTTAATTTAAATTACATTTAATAAATTAAAGATGCCTCATTTTTGTTTTTAAAGTTGTTATAAACGTCCTCGAAATTTCCCATTCACAACCATTAGGTACTATTAATATAATCATGGGTTATCAAAGGGCTGGCTTATATAACATATTGTTCTACAACATATGTGTATTTCTATGAATGATGTGAAAAAATATGGATTTTCAAAATACGAAGTTCATGTAAGAAGCTTAAAAGTGAATATCGAGAAAGGATAGGTTTTTGCACAATGTTGATAAAGAACCATAATTATTTTTTGAAGACCGAGAAAACAATTGAAGATGATATTAACGTAAAGTGTGTTTACAGCGCAAGATTAGATTATTACAAAGCTTGCTTAGGCGGCGGACCAGCGCCGCCGCCGTAAGATAAATACACAAACAGATTATGGAAGACAACTCGAGAGGATTCTGTTTTGGAAGATCAGGAAACTTAGTGAAAGTGTTTGTGTTGTCGATTATAGTTAAATTGTGCGAATTAAGCCAGTAGATGTCACAGCCGCTGGTGACGATACAGTGTTCACTGTATCACCACATTGTTCGCAAATTGGCGATCGTGTACATAAAAAATCGGTACAAGGAGCACGTCGAGATGGCGAGAATATTAACCATTAACGTACACTTATAGCGCACAATGTGAATTACATTTTACATGTATAATATAAGATTTATAGATTATACACGTAAAATAAGTAGTATAGAATAAGTTTCGAATGAGAATCGAGTATACAATTAAATAAGTAACACAAATTTAACAAAATGTTTATTTCTTTTATAATGTTAAATTCTGTCAGTTTTAATTTGTGCGCAAAAAAATGCATAATATGTCACTGCACTGTTACGTAATACGGCACGGTGAATACATTTCAATTGAAACTCGTTAGTAAACACATTGGTACAACTTTCTTAATCGTGATGTGTGTTTCACGAATGACATGTATTCACACAACACCGCAATCTTAATTACTAAAACATTGTTTTGATGAGGAATCCTTTAAATTCACCGGCGATAAATAACAGGTTTATTTGTGAAGTTTTCATTGCTAATAGTCCCGCGCGCTGGAAGTAACGGGTTCCGGACTTCTGCCACCATTGAAGACCAGCGTGGCGGCTCTTATTGGTTCTCCCAGATTAAACATGCTGTACTGCACTTTGACAAATTCGGTAATTGTTCTACGATAGATAGGAATCTATAATCCCTCGTATTTTCTGAGAAAACCGTTTTGACTGTCATCTTATTCGAGACTAACAAATAAATTTAGCTGAAGTGTTTTACATACCAAATTATTTTAGCATGTCAAAATAAAAAAAAAGGTTAATAATCATTCTCTATACTAGTCTGTACTGTACTCTATATATGTCTCTGTACAAAGATGAGCTTACTATTATTTATACCCGGGAAGCGACGAGTTATACATAAATTACATATCAGAAAGGGGTGATGTCCTAGTGAAGAAAGCATTCAGTCAGATGGTAAGTAGCAACTACCATCCATTGAATTTACTATTAATCCCCGATAGTATTAGAGAATAGTCTGATCTCGGCCACATCTTCGTTGCTACATCCGAGTACTAAGTTGGGATTCTTTGTATCCTCATTTGTGCCCTTACCACACATTTAGCAGTTCTAAACATTGTTTACGGAGAAGGACTAGCGGTTGTGTCTTCAGGGCCAATCTTTACAAATCTTTAAAAATCTTTACAATGTGAAGACTCGTTTTTTAAATATACTTTTTTCGTTGTAATCTATGGAACAGATATTATATCTCTATGTTTGGCACATCCTAAAATTAAATGGTGTATTCATAACAAAAGTCAAATAAAAGTCTTTCATTGGACAATTATCTCGAGAAAATACCTTTCTTTCGTTGTAGAGGGGCGCCGAGCGCAGAGCCGCGCCGATTGAAATGCCTCAAGTTATCCTATTGTATGGTTGATCACACTTACACTGCCTTTCGCAGCTTATTTTAAGCCGCAGAACATAATACTTTAGAATCACGGAGTGGTTATTCTTTATCCATCAATAGCAAAAGAGTGAGATTTAGAATGGGATAAAATTATATAGGCAGTTTAAATAATAACTGGTGAAAAAAACACAATTGATTAGTCCGATACGCAAAATTCACTGTGCATCATTATTAATAAATATAATATTTATAACATAACTTATAAACATATCTGTAGCGGAACCGCCATAGTTGTGGTTGCATATAATTGGAAAGGCACCAAGTTTTCCTTTTCCTTTGCTGTATAATTTTAAGAGTGCTGTGTACTTTCCGTTGGCGATCCTTAAAACCAATAAATAAATAAATAAACTATCATACTCGTATTATAGGTACACGCGTGGTTAAGACCGATTTATAACAGCTTTAAACAACTAAATGTTGAAATTAATGAATTAAAATAAAATATTTTACATACCAAGCTGGTTCTCCGGCATCTATTTTAAACTTCTGTAAATTGAGGGCCTCCTACAAATTCTCAAAGTGCAGATAGCTGTTGGGAAAGTTAGTCCATATTCAACACTTCACCTCTTAGATTTGTGGATCTAATTAAAATAGGTGTAACAGGGAATTGTACATATATAACCTACCCTAACGGTTCATATATATAATTAAGGGCTAACTAAAGCTGTAGTAAATCATATGTATATTTAACATAATTATATATCTCACATTTATTCCAGGTTTCCAATTTACCAGTTTTTTCACTCCCATAGACTCTATACGTATTTGTCATCGAGTCTTAAAGCTTTAACCAAGATTATATTTCAGTCTTATTTATTTCGGACATTGGAACAATCTGTGAGGGGTTGGGAGTTCTTTCGACTCTAAGAAATTCAATTAGTTTCTTTTATGGGTAACACTGGGTTTTATATCGCTGAACGTTAGGAAACACAATGGTCGGGACAGCTTGGGCCACGGAGATGATAACCCTGTAGAAAGAATGTGTACTTATAAAATAATATTTATTGAATTTTGTTATTGGAAGTCGGATACACGTATGTTTTATTATTAAATCATTAAATATAAATAAAATGATATGTACGTTTGTGTCCTATTCTCCTATTATGTATTCCAAAACGTTAGGAAACAAAATGTTAGGAAAGATAATTTAGTGCGTAATAGGCTAATTACAAACGTTTCCCGTGGGGTGCATCACGTGTAACGAGTGTCGCCGCGGGCTCCAGGTCTGAGGAGATCACGTCACCCGCCTTGCTGCCATTAGCTAATGTGGGTACTTGTAACATTATCGTATTGATAATAAATTAATTAGGTAATTTAGCAAGAAAATATTGCCCTCATACTGGTCTCATAGGGTGTTACAATCCGCTCATGTCCAATGTGTTAAGAAGCGACTCGTGACCAGCAGGTAGCTTACATATAAGGCGTCCATCTTAGTCCTCTGGAGTGATGACGCATTGGTGATCGGCTTTAGGTAGAATCCCTTTTCCAAGGTTGGTATTCATCGGGGAGATCAAGTAGACTGCATGATTCTTTGCCACTTCAATATTATAAAAAGAACGACAATAAAATGTTGATGAGTTGGAATATCATTAATTTTGTCCATAGGCTATTTTTCACAACTGATTATGAAGTTGTTAGAAGTAAATTTATTCTCAGATATATCTTGTACTGTCTTAACATTATAATAACTATCTTAACGTTATAACGAGTGAAATTTAAATGACAAATCAACAAAAACTTGAATTCATAATATCTAGGAAATTTATAAGAAACTCACTTTAGTACAAGTAAAAGGTGCTCGGTTCATTGAATTTCACCTGAAACAATGCAGATACAACATGAATTAATTTATTGTAATGATAACACACAGAGAGTCGTGTAAAATGTCCATAAAATTAAAGCGAGTCTAATATAAAATGAATTTACTGTTTTCGAAGCTTGATTTTAATATGCAAAAACATAGTTCTAAATTTGTTATATGTGTCTGTAGTTTTATTTAACAAGATAGAAAAATATTAAAATATGTACATAATATTAGTTCTCTTTGTTAAGTATAATACAATTCGGTACTTAGTATGTGATGCTTAATTAATATTCCATTTGGCTAATTTAAAATGTTCCTTGACGCCTGTGAAGTTGAGAAGCAAAGAAAGACAAACAGATTAGAGTTTCATACTCGTTGTATCATAGAATGTAAATCCCCGAATACAAAGTTTGTTTTGTATCCAACAAGTTTTAATAATTCTTAGACTAGCCCAAGATCAAGCCCTAAAACTCTTAACACATTTTTTAACGTGTTATTTAAAAAATGTGTTAAGAGTTTTAGGGCTTGATTTTTATTACATAAGACCAAGGTAAAGGTTAATAGAAATAAACAATACAAAAGCTTTATCTAAATCTAGAAAAAGTTTTTTTTTTGCAAACAGGCCATTATAAACTTTTCAGAGCTACTCTAGTTAAAGATTTAACGTAGTTCCTTATTAAATTATAATTAGATTTGGTTTTTAAATCGGCGGTAAACTTTTAATGCTTATAATACTTTTAATAAAAATGTAGCTAGTTGGACTTTTCAATTATTTATACTGTAACACTGTTTAGTTTATTATTTTCTTCTCTGATCATATTTATGGTAGAAAGGGATGAAATAATTCAGTAAAGTTGTGGGTGTAATAGGGTTGGAGTTAAGTAGAAATTTCTATTTCAGCGTTTGTGAATCGAATGTTCAAAGAGTAGGCGGCTAACCCTATTAGCCCTTTACTTTCTAGCCTTTTATAGGTATATATTTACCTAAAAGGTAAAAAGGTGCAAACTGGCAATTCTTTAGTGGCATTTTATTATAATTCAAACCCTCGAGGAGCTAAAAGTGTCGGTGTAGTGGTAATTTATTTTGAAAACGTATCGCATTGCTAGAAACCTTTGTAAGGAATAATTTTTGAATTTGCTTAAACGTCTTAGGTTTCTGTGTACTAAATACAACATTGCCTTGTGAGACATCATATTGTCCATAATATTTAATTGATGAAATATTAATATAGATATCTGTGTAGCCGGGGACTAAATTTGGAAGTCTTTGTATGTCACCATAGTGTGATGACCACTGTGCTACGCGGTCGTCTAAATGTATGAAAATCAAAAATATTTTATTTGCCCAGTTTGTAAACAAATAAAATATTTTAGATTTTTGATTTGATTTTGAATAAACTTTTAACCAATTATGTACCTATAATAGAAATCTGTACGAAAACAGAAATTGGTTAATTCATTTTATCTGGTCTATTACATTTTGTTTATTATATAACTACACATTGTATCCATGTTAATAAGGATCCTGCTTAATATTTATTTAATAACAATTCTCAATTTAGAAAAAAAAATGCATAATTTGCACCGTTAGATTTTCCCATTTATTATTTCTCGTTATCATTACCGACGTGATACTCTTAGCGTCTCTTATTACTAATAGCGTCCGCTAAACTTGTATCAAGAGGAAAAGCTCATCTGAATACTAATGTTCAAGATAGAACTAAGGGGACGTGAGAAGCACGCTACGACGAGCTTAAACAGTACACTATTTTTATTATTATAAATTATAATGCAATCATTGAGTTAGTTAATGTATAGAAATGCACGTCACGAACGAAACGTATTATAAAATTATGACTAAAATAGGTCCGAAGTTACAATATTCTCACTCTCATGTGGCGTTAATAGATAGTTTCATAAATGCTTTTAAGTTTAAAATTATCATGTGATATGTGCAAACGTCTGTTAATGGCCTCAAGTCTTATAATTTAAGAGCGAACTTGTATTTAACGAGACAATAATAGAGACATAAATTTTAAGTAATTGAGTATTTGTTAGGATTAAAGTAATTTTGACAAAACGTCAACTCCCACTACGGTCCCTAATACACATGCTAGGCGCAACGATAATTGACAAAACATCCCTTACGGGAGGCTTATGTCCAGTACTGGACGTCCAAGGCTCAGGAATTACCAAGAGCCAGTTCATTTTCTTAAAATTAACGCTATTAACATATAATTTCCACAACGAAACAGAATCATTAAAGTTATGATAACTCCCAGGTGACGTTACTACCTAAGGTGAGGGCCACGCGGACCCCGGGTTTAATTGGTACAACACAAACATTATGCGAGGGGAGTCGGAACTTCGTAACGGAACAAATTACCTGAGACTACAATTTAATTGGTAAGTCACTTTTCACGTTCTAAAGAATTTTCTAAAGAATTTCCTTTCTCCTTTATTCCTTGGTAATATTTTCATATGTTTAAATCATTCCTTCATTATATAGGAATACAAATATTTAAATTGTAGGGAGATCTAGAAGGTGGCAACCGAAGGGAATTAAAATTTGATATACTTAAGAATATCTTCCTCTTTCGTTCACATGAAGACTCCATGGATAGCCAGAGGTGTTACCTCACAACGACGATGTTAAAAGGATAATCATATGAAATCTGCGGTGGCAGAACACAACTTCAATGCAGGTTTAAACCAATGAATAAATGTGCATAAACAATGCAATAGGGATCCAAAAACATTCTTTAATAGATAGTATTAGTATTAGTATTAGTATTATTTTAATAGATAGTGATACTTTCCGTTGAGTTTACAAGTTATCTTCAACAACTTCTCTCGTTCTCTCTATACCTTGTAGCATGGGACGATTGTTTTTGGGTGCCTTTACAAACCTCATGACCACTTAATTATTTCCTCCGAACAGTTTAAAATCGTCCGACATAACTAACTTTCTAGGACTCTTATGTATGTTTTATTGTTACGTATAAGATTTGAGAACTATCCCGATCATCGAAATGAGCTGTTTCCCATTGGTATGCTTCAATTGGAATCAATTCCGAAGGTTAATGAAAAGAAAAAAATAAACTTCCTGCCTACAGATGGTTGACGTATAAAAGAAAAAGGGCCATTTCGAGGAACAAAAACTTCCACGGATATTAAGTATTTCTTAAAAGCTCTTTCCTAATGGATGATCCTATTTGAAAGTCTTTGATATTTTCTTACACATAGTATATCTTTTGAAGTTGAGCAGAGATAAATGTCTCGTTAAAACTCAAAAAAGATTGAAATGATTCTTGGATCCACGTAAACCCAATCCTTTTCCTTCATTATTGAATTTAAGTTGTTACATTGTCTTTCGGAAGACTAAGGTATTGTCAGATTTTCCTATGCTCTTACACCACATTATTGCGGCACAAAATAAACCTTAAAGATTTGCGTAATAGGACTTAGTCACGCGTGTGAACATTTACTTTGTAAAAAAATTGATGAAAGACGTATAATGGACACTCGACCCGAGAAATTGAAATTATTTGCACATTGATCCTTAACGAATTACTATGCTTATTAGGAACATCTATTACAGAAAATCATATACAGAACTTTAGAGTGCTTCGGAATGTTATTGTTACACATGTGCACATGCACTTGCTTAGTAAATGTTCGTAACATTTAAATGAAACATTTCTTTGTATTGAAAAATAGGAAACTCTAAACACGAAGTGAGGTAAAACGAGACAAAGTTATTCGCGTGTGACTATATAATGACGATAAAGAAATAAATAACAAATTTAAATATTAGATTACTTTAAACTAATCCACCCCACTTAATTATTCCCAATCAAAACCACTTAATTATTCCCTACCACGTTAATTGCCGCTTCTATTCTCTTTTTGATTTGTACTAACGAACTCGAGGTTGTTTTTGTATTAAATTTTGATAAATAAATGCAAATTTATTTGTTCTAACATATTTACAAAAACTAAGATGGAGCAATTTTTTCATAAATTTGTAAAACATTGATGAACAAATATTAAGGGCTAGAGAAAGTTTTACGGCTTTTCTGTCAATCTGCAATACTTTTTACGTACAAAAGAAAACGAAAACCTTAATTAACATACGGAATAAAAAAATATCTTAAACCGTGAATAAAAAAGCTCGCCCTGTTATCGATACTTCATGGCAATGACAAGATGTTTCATCTGTTAAAAATATGAAACATATTGGTGTAAAACATATGCTATCCCAAAATTGATACAGATATTAGTGTATTTATTTATTAATAATTATAAAAGGTAGATTTTGTAAGTATAAGATAGGTATAGATGCTACCCATCTATATATAATAGGTAGATTAATTGAACAACAAAAAATCGCACTTAATATTATTAATCTATATGTAGAGTTGATTGTTTTCACTTCAAACTATAGGCACATCGTAACCAGAATGTTTCTGTTCACGTATACTATGTACAGCAACTTGATTCGTGTGCAGTTCAAAGTTTGGAATTTACTTCGAAACGTCGCCACGTAATCGTGGCGTCCAATATGAAATGTGTTCACGTGTGAAACGTCCCTCAACTTTCAAGGGACCATAGTAAAGCCACATAGTTGTTAAACTAGTTGTATGTGTCATATATAAAGTACATACGCTGTATGTGGTGATTTGTGAACCATTTCGTGGCAAATCATTACATAGTATAAAACTAAGTCGCTTCCGTCTGTCTGTCTCATTGTATGGTGAGATATTTAAAACTACGAAACGGATTTTGTTGCGGTTTTTCATAGATGGAGTGATTCAAGAGGATAGTTTTAAATGTATACATAATACATGCATAATATAGTAGACGAAGACTGAAATACTGATAACTTTTGACAATGAACATATTATCTAATGACAAAAAGCTGTGATCGGTGCATATAAAGACAATTTATACCCGTAAGTAAGTATTACACGGGTGTAAAGCCGGGGGGGGGGTCCTAGGTATCTTAAAAGAATTTCTTATACCGTATGTCAAGTATATTCAAAATCTTGCAACGAAAGTATCGCAATTATTGAGAAATTGCTGAAGCCAGTATTTAATTGAATCAGAGAGACTTACTTCGTCACTCAACGACAAATTATATTAAAGCGCGTGCTGAGTTATTGCATTACTCGGCTATCAAAACTCCTCTACCAAAGTGCGAGTGAATGTGCTTTATAAAAGCGTATAAGGTAATTTCACTAAGTAGAGTTCATATTTTATGAGGGGGTTTATTAATGGATACTATTTTTTCCACTGATACTTTCATAGCTCTCATTATTGGGTCATAATTGTATAATTAAGAAATCATATTAAGCGCTGGTCGTTTGTAAAGTTAGTGAGTATAATTGTGATATGTATTTTCCTAAATCATTAGCAATAGAAATTGTGAAACCAAAAACTACAATACAAAAAAATTCCAAAACTACGTTTGTCATAGCGTGCCTTTAAAAATAAGATTGTTATTTTGATATTTCTATATAATACTTTATTTTTTCACTGAATAGTTTTATACAATCGGTTTTTGTGTTGTACGCATAATTTGTTTTATCTATGAAAATGAAGATACGAACAAGTATGACCGTTTTTAAGAGATTCTACATAAAACCGATCACAGGAGCTATGTCACTAATGATGACTAAGATATCATCTTTTGTCTAGACGTCAACTGAAGCAGTTTATTCAGTAGTTACAGCCTCTCCTGTCCATGTAACATCCAATGTCTAAGAACTGCCAGTACTGAACGTAATAATACAGGACCAACGCAATATTTAGCGCTGGCACGTCATTTATCGGCTCACGTTCTCGTTTTGATTTACGTCCATCATTGTTTACGCTGATTGCTCTGGCGATCCGCCAACGGGTGGCTCTCATGTGTTACACATGCGAATTGATTCGTTAAAAGTGTAAAATTATAAAATCTTCTTCAAGTGTGTGCTGTCGACAATACTGAATCGTAACTAACTTCACTGATAATAATCGTTTAAATTATCCTCAACGTGATTATTTTTTTTCTGAAGTGTAAATGTTGCACTTAGGACGTTTTGTAATTATTCAGTAAAAAAAATTATTAAAATTCCGAATCTTCGACATTTACCAAAATAGAAAAATCTGTTGATTTTGACCCGATTGCGTCAGAGGAGGGTTTATATTTTTGAAGCGTATGTATTTCAATTCATTTGCCACGCGCTACAGCCCAAACGGCTTAACGGTTTATGACATATCATAAAATAATTAGAATTGCCTCAGTTTGCCTTCTTGTTTAAGTTAGTACTCGTTGGACATTCTTTTTTCTGTTAATCTACCTAACGTTTACGTAAAGTAGGCGTCAGTAGGATTGTACAATTTATGTATAAGTATATTTAAGTTAACATTTTTTTAACAAGGACAGCCACTACAACACTTATAGCAGAGAAAGTGTATACCAGGACGCCTTTATAAAATAACACTACTAATACTCAATTAAATCATAGATGTTAATCTTACTTCATAAATAAAACATTGTATGCCGGTATTACCGTCGCTCTTCACTAGACGGATACGGCAGATGTGAGATAGTTCATTTCATCTTGGTTTTTTAGCAATAAATATTAACAAAAAATATAAATCCGACTAGTGATATACATATGCGTAGTAACAATACTTATTGTCTTGAATGTTATGCAAGCTATATATGAGGTAAGTCACACCGTAAAAAAACACGATGGACATAGAGACACTGTGACCATTAAATTTATCTGTAAGGTTATAGCATAGTTAAAATAGCATGGCATAGTTTAGATACTTATATTTTTGTCTGTTGCTAGTAAGAGTGACTTCTCAGACTTTTTTTTTTATAAATACGAAGTAGTAAACGAGCAAGCAGCCCACCTGATGGTAAGTATATACTGCCGCCCATGGACATTTGTAAGCAACTCCATATAGAACAGGGGTTCTATATGAAGTCTATCACAGATGCGTTG
>DWNE01006359.1:0-13125 GCA_018249875.1 Cecropterus toxeus
GTACATTACAAGTTATAGCCGTAAACGTAAACGTGCATGTACATTACAAGTTATAGCCGTAAACGTAAACGTGCATGGACGTTACAAGTTTAAAACGTAAACGTGCATGTACATTACAAGTTATGACCGTAAACGTAAACGTGCATGTACATTACAAGTTTAAGCCGTAAACATAAACTTACATGTACATTACAAGTTATGATCGTAAACGTAAACGTGCATGTACATTGCAAGTTATAGCCGTAAACGTAAACGTGCACGTACATTGCAAGTTATAGCCGTAAACGTAAACGAGCATGTACATTACAAGTTATGGCCGTAAACGTGCATGTACAATGCAATGTATGGGTGGAATCTTAAAGTACTAGGGGCACAGGAATACCACTGTACATTTGGCCGACCTCAGATACGATATTAATTCTATCTGAGTTTGATTACAGATGTCATGAGGTGGAGTGCATACACTTTATTACTTTATTTTTTATATATAAAAAGTTAGTGTGAGACGTAAAACAATCCGGGCGTGAAAAATAGATTATCTACATCTTAATTTGTAGTAAATAAATTATCTACATAACAGTTTACAATAGTTTTAGCGCATTGGAAAGATAAAAGATAAGTTTTATTACGCGCGTGCATTCTATCATGCAAAAACAGGTAAACAGCTCATTTGTATTATTATAGTTTTATAATTTCATCTCGTAATAGTATTAGGAAAGGTTTTTGCTGATGCAAACCATTATCACATAACATAACAATGTTATGTGATAATGGTTTGGCAGAATATTTTTTAAACAAAAGAGCGTGCTATCCTCCAGATAAAAAATCTGCTCATGGCATGGCTCGTTCTGTATAAAACAAAGTACCCAATCCGGAGAGCTAAATTTATCACCTCGTATGTAAGTTAGCTGGCATCCGCTTTTCTACCCTTTCGCCGAAATGCAAGAAGCTTCATGCTAGAAATAGGTGAGACGGTGCCTCTCCGGTCTAGGCATACTGACTTAACCACTTTTTTAAATTTACCCTTTTTTACCACTTTTTTACATTTACATTTTTTTTTATATAAACTTTTTTTTCAACAAACCTATCCTGTTTGTTGAAAAAAAAAGTTGATATAAAAAAGACAATAATGCTTGTGTTTCAAAGATATGCATATTTTTGAGCACTGGTTAATAGATTAGGCATTTTTCTAAAACTTGCCAGAGTAAAGATATAGGTTACATCCGGAAATGTTCAAAATATACTTAAAATTTCATAAAGCAGGTGGAT
Source organism: Cecropterus toxeus (assembly GCA_018249875.1). Classification (NCBI taxonomy): domain Eukaryota; kingdom Metazoa; phylum Arthropoda; class Insecta; order Lepidoptera; family Hesperiidae; genus Cecropterus; species Cecropterus toxeus. Next base: position 1,270 of record DWNE01006359.1, read on the forward strand.
CTGCGGCATTCATCTAGTTATAAATATAGATACATAATCGGACGGATTAAACCACTTGAAAAATTAATGGATGCTTCTTAAAATTACTAGATAAGCGATATGAGTGAGTTGTTTGAGTTCATTAACACTTTAATTTGAATTTAAAAATATATCTTTTACCAAATCAAATGTGAATCATTTATCTCTTATGCTTCTACTTGAAATAACAGCCATCCTGAAGGCTAAGGTTTAGCCATCGTAATGGTGCCTAAGAACACACACACACGCACGCTTTCTACACTCATAGCCCCACACTAGGATTTTCTCCTGTGTCGTGGGTGCCATGGACATATAAAGACGAATACACAAACACCCAGACCCAGAACAGAAATCTAAACTCATCATTCAGATGCCTGTCTGGCCGGGGATTGAACCCGGGACCGGTAACCGCTCGGCCACGCGGTTCGTCATAATAATATCAAACATTACATTTAACTATTTGAATTATTGTCTAAAGACAACACAACCAGTGTGAAGCAAGCCTAAGGACCTTGAACTATGACAGTCTGCCGAAGTTGCGGTCACGCCACAGCTAATGTGGGCACAGCATGACATGGGCCATTGTTGTCCAAATATCAGCCGGGTTTTTGTGCTTTGGTATGACAAGGACTCTCGATTTTGGGCACTGTTTTGTCGCGCAATACGCTCGATTACCATAATTGATTACTGTGATTGACTTAGGTTATATTGATCAATAATTCTGTGCTAATGCAGCAGACGTTTTTTAAGAGTCTTGAGATATTTTTCTTGTCAAAATAGTCAAGGAAAGTATTGTCGCATATGTTTTTTTACATTGATATATTTTTATTTACTAGCTTTCATTTAATCCCATCCGTTTTTCCTCTATTTCCAAGGGCCATTTTTAAAAATTTATAGTCTATGTCACTTTCCAAACGAAGACCATTCTAATGATATGTCATACGTCACAATGATTCAAGCCGTTTGGGATGTAGCGCGTACCAAAGAAATGGACATACATACATACAAACATACATACGCTCGAAAAACATTACCCTCTTCTGACACAGTCGGGTAATAAATAACTTGGCAATTTACTATGATGAGCAATCTTCTAAGTATGTCCTCATCTCATAGAAAGTTGCTTTGACAAACTGATTTAAAGCATAAATCATACGATTATGATAGACATTTATAGTTTTGTCGCTACGTTACCTAACGGATGGTATTAATTTTGCATAACCGTTGCGTATGTGCTCACGGATTTGCATATTTTAGGACACTGGTTCTCAAAGTTACAGCTTCGCGGAAATGGAGTGGGAAATTCGAAGTATTTAATCAAATAGGTGCTATGGAGACCCATATGGTATGATTTTTAAAACGACGGTTAATCCTTTAAAAAAAACTACAGAAACTACTACTAAAACTACTACTAACTACTACTAAAGAAATACATGTTTAAATGAAGTCAATTTGACATGATTTTTAAAATCTTTTAAAATTTACGTAGTAATTTTTCCTTATTTCAATTCAGTTGCAATTTCTACAGTATAACAACAGTATCAAGCACAGCTGTGTTTTCATTTTAGGGGTGTGGTAAGTGAGAGATAACTACATCTGCAGTTTAACCGACTTAGCCATTACTCTAATTCTACGTGGGATTGATTAGTAGCCATAGCTCTCTTATTATAGTAATCACAAACGGCCGTTTACCATTCGAATATGTAAAACAAAATTTACCAGCCAGCATATGACTTTGAGAGCCACTGGTTTGAGAGGTTTTCTGTTTTGCATTTATAGCTTGATGACATCTGGTCCGTTTTACTTAATGTTTATTTGTAACTGTTTTGTGATATAATATGCTTATTTTGACATTAATGTTCTATAAGGAAGCTTATTTGAAGATTATAAATAAATGTAAATCGTGTGGAAACTAAATATTTTAACTATTTTGTCGGTAAAACTCTAATTGATATGTGCAAAAGGTGAAGTACAAGTACCAACTGAACAAAATCATTTCATAACTTAAATTTTTAAGGGTATAAATCCTACATTTATTGGTACAATAATCTATGGATTAACATAGCTGATGACAGCTTAGTGACGTAAATTGGAAAACTTAATCAGAGAGCACGGGGCTCGCCTCTGATTTTTGAATATTAGCGAATAAAACATCGTAAGGAAACCTACCGTCCTGACAGTGAAGAAAATAAAGATACCTGATCTTATGGGGTAAGATCTATCCACTAAAACGTCTTTTGAGGCCCTTGTACCAACTAAAATCCTCTAAAGTCAGGGGATTTTAGTGAGTATAAGAATTTATAAAATCTCTCGTGTTCTAGATACAAACACATCGGTGCTTTCCTTAAGTGATCCCGTTAGCGTAACTAATGAAGAATTTTTGATTACAGAAAATTGTAGCCTTAAGTGTTTCTTCTTCGTCTTCACAACAGTCTTAAATATCTTCTTAGCAAAAAACCTCGCGAGGGTCAACAACCGGAACTACGTAGCTCAGTCACCCTTACGTATGCAAATTTATGCACTATGCAATTATTTGCATAGTGCATAAATTTGCATACGTAAGGATTATTTTTGGACTTCCTTTAGTGCATTATTTTTTTATAAAATGGACGTAGCAAACGCGGTCCACCTGATGGTAAGTGGCCACTACCGCCCATGGACATCTGTAATCATCTCCGTATAAGATCAGAGTTCAGTCTCACGTTACCCACAGATGCATTACTACATCTATACTATATCTCCCTTACCACACCCTTCAGAAACAGCAATGCCTAACATTGCTATTAAACAGGTGGTAGAACCAATGTTGTTCGACCGGGGAAGTAGCTTCGCCACACCTATTTCTAGCGTGAAGTAATTCTTGCGTTTCGGTGGAACGGTGTGGTTGCCGGCTCACTTATATTTGAAGCTACCATCATAGACCTCTATCTATTCTATTCTATATGAACTTGTTTATAGATGTCCATGGGCGGCAGTAATCTCTTATCATGTCGATGACTTCATGTTCGTTTGTCACTAAATAATAATTAAAAAAAAAAGTATATTTCCACTCGGTCTGAAACGCGGTGGATCCCGGGTTCGATCCCCGGCCAGACAGAAATATGAATGATGGGTTTAGATTTCTGTTCTGGGTCTGGGTGTTTGCGTATTCGTGTTTGTGTGTCCATGGCAACCACGACGCAGGAGAAAATCCTAGTGTGGGGCTATGAGTGTAGAAAGCGTGAGCAATGCCTAACATGTTATTAGGCTCAAATAGGTGAGGTTGTGCTGTTTTAGCACCTTTAGTTGGAAATCAATTCGCCATTTCACCAATATTGAGTCTAGTTTTTAAGTTTTAAGGTTACACATTTTTTGCGTTTATAGCATTTTTTTGCGTTTCGATAGAAGGGTGTGGTAGCCGGCACACTTTTATATGAGGCGACCATCATAGTCCTCGGGAGTAGCAACGCATCTGTGATTGACTTCAGATAGAACCCATGTTCTATGTGAAGTTGCTTACAGGTGTCCATGGGCGGCAATGATCACTTACCATCAGGTGGACTGCAAGCTCATTTGCTACTTCAATCAGAAAAAAATCCCCTTTCCACATTCTTCAGGAGTATAAATAGGTAAAACTGTGCAGTTTTACCACCTTTAATTGCAAATCAATTCACCATTTCACCAATATTGAGTCTAGTTTTTAAGTTTTAAGGTTACAGAAAAATGACACACGATGACTCTACGTCAAGTGTTTTTTTCACCAAAAACATTAAAAATAATGTCCATATAAAAGATCGCGTGGTATAAGTTCATTTATCTTTTTGAGTCTTAATTGGATTCAAATTAAGTATGATAAATTTATTTATTACAGTTGACTAAAATATCCAGTTTATGAATATTTAATACGTTAACATGTCCGTTTGTGTTGTTGCGACTTTCTTGTGTATTTAACAGGTTTTGCTCCATGCTTTTCTTTATTTATAAAAGACTTATATATAAGTAGTAGATCAGTTCTACTTAGTTCGACTCCAGAAGCACCACTGACACATCTTTTTTTAACAGATTGAAGTAGCAAACGAGCATGCAGTCCACCTGATGGTAAGTGGTAACTGCCACTCATCGACATCTCTAAGCAAGAGAACTTCTATATCTATCTATCTTATCTATATCTATCTTCTATCTCTATCTTTCATATAGAACAAGGGTTTTATCTGAAGCCGTTTACAGATGTGTTGCTACTCCCGAGGACTAAGATGGTCGTCTCATATAGCATATAGCCTATAGCTTGTAGCCGGCAACCACACCCTTCCAACGAAACGCAAGAATTGCTTCACGCTAGCAATAGGTGTGGCGGTGGGACCTCCCCGGTCGAACTACATTGGCTCTACCACCAAATCTACTTATGCCTAATAAAAGTTGTGTTCAGTGGTGTCGTGCTCTGATTAGAAAGGTATGGTAAGACAGACATACTTATCTGATGCATTCAACGTAGTCCTTAAGGTAGCAATGCATCTGTGGTCTACCTCAGGTAAGACTTTCATCTTGTAGAACTACAAATGTATTTAAGCTGCAGTGACCACTTACTATCAGTTTGACTGTTCATTATTTTGCATTCGTAAAAAAAACTTTTTTCATGTATTAACAAACGCTTTCCTCGTGCATAGCCCCACAGTAGGATTTTCTCCTGTGTCATGGGTGCCATGGACACACAAAGACGAATACACTGTGTCATGGGTGCCATGGACACACAAAGACGAATACACAAACATCCAGACCCAGAACAGAAATCACATTTAACTCACCATTCACATTTCTATCTGGCCGGGAATCGAACCCGGGACCCACTGCGTGTCAGTCCGGTATGTTGACAGCTCCGGCACGCGGGTCGTCAAAACATATACAAAACGTAACATATCTTTAAGTGTAATATTAACAAGCAACGCTGAATAAAGAAGCTAGTTATTAATTAAGAGAGTAACACGGAAGTGGCGTGTAATAAAATAAAAGTGGAATATGAGTGTAAAAACATCGAATATAAGAGTATTAGTTTCATTAGGCAACCGTCTAACTGTCAACTCTACGCGCTTATTATGGTAATAGCGTCTTCAAACTGCCTAATTCACGGAAACGACGTATGTATAATAAAAATGCATACAAATATAACCTTTATATAAGATGGTGCAAGAGTTAAAACGGCATGGAAGTGTCCAAAGTTGACTTAAAGCCAAACTGTGTCGGTTCAATTCGGATAATAAATTTTGACATAAAGTTTTAGCACCGACCTACGCCACTAATGCACTAACAACTTGAAATTTCGTAGTAATACTACGTTTGTCTCACAATAGAATAAGCGATAGACTAGTATTATATAAAATACTGTAAATATTTTCATCAAGAATTTTAGAATTCACTTGACATGAGAATGTACAATTTACAAAATAATATATTTATTTTATCTGAGAGTGAATTCCGTAAATAAACAAATAAAGCACGGTAGAAACAAACAAACAGATGACAGATTACTCACATCTACCCTAAATATGCCGCAAATCTAGAACGTTGACACAGATATGGTACGAAATGTCCTGTTAATCTTCTTTTATTTATTTATAAGAATTTATAACAATCTATAAAAACTATGGTTTTAGTTTATTCATAACATATTTATATTATTGTGTTATCTGTGGATGTTTCAAGAGGACTTTAAGATTAAATTCTAAGGAAACGCCTCCTTTTAGCTATATTAAGTTTTTTTAACGTTTTCATGTTAAGAAATGTTTCATTTTCACTTTATATACGGGGATATAATTATTTTGTGCATCGAGTATATTACTGTGGTTTGAAAGATTAGGGGAGGGCTATGTTCAGTAGTGGACTTTAAAGGGCTGATGGATGGACGGATTAACGCGTATTTTTGGGTATTTTTAATCGATCGCCTATTACGATTACAAACACCGCATACATGTAAGGTAGATGGATGAACTGACGCCTAATTAAAATTACTTTACGGAACCCTAAAAATCTTTTATCGCTCTTCGCTAACATTACGACAAATGCACCAACCGATCTGAGTTCCTTTGTGACTAAGGATCGATTTTGAAATAATCGCCTTCCTACATTACTTATTTTAAATAATGAACCACCCAACGCACTAGCTGGCAATGACATTTTGCAAAATTGCACTTTGCGACTAGACTGATTAATACTGATTACACTGTTGACTAAGCTGAATTATTACTTAGTTGTATAAATTCGAAATGAATATTTATAAGTTAGTGGCATAGAAGTGGCAAACGGCATGTGGTCCGCCAAGTATAAACCCATAAATTGGTATCGATACTATTTAAATATTAAATCTTAGTATTTTTTGGGTATATTCAATCGATCACCTATTACGATTACATACACCGCTTACATGTAAAGTAGATGGATGAACTGACGCCTAATTAAAATTTCTGTACGGAACCCTAAAAATCTCCTAACGCTCATCGCTAACATTACGACAAATACTCCAACTGATCTGAATAAATAATAATCTGAATAAATGCAAAAGTCTTTGAGGATGTAGGTATGTATGTGTGTTTATTTATCTTTCGCGCACTAACTACTGGTAGGATATCGCAGAAATTTGGCATATAGCCGGTTTTAACTCATGACGATGGTAAACGTGAAGAAAGCGAACGAAACCGTGGAAATAACCTAGTATTTTATATCTACAAAAGGTCCAATTCCTATAGTGTTTTATGACGTGGAGTCTGTCTTGAATAGCATCACTTCCCCTTTTCCTAGATTACGACATCTAGGAAAAGAGGTAGTGATGCTATTCAAATTCTCTAGGAGGCGACTAAGGGACAATAACCAGTCGAACAGTTGTTGAGTATGTCTGTATAGCATCAGATCTGCGGTCACCAACAGACGTGCCAGGCGTGGTGATTATTAGACAATAAATCTCATCAGGGGACGACTATTTTCGGTGAACTTTAAAAGACTGACTGATGAAATTTCTACAGTTCCACGCAACTTATATTGCAAACAATTCACACAGTCTATTTTGTTCAGAATATAGCTTATATATTACAGAAGTGGTAAACGAGCATCCAATTCACCTGATAGTAATTAATTAGTAATTTGTAGCCGTAATTAATCCTAGATGGAATTAGAATCTTACCAAAGATAGCTTTATATGAGTTGTTATCTCTGATGCTACATCCTTCAATCTAGAAAACAGTAGCACTTAATCACATTGGAGCATTATTTTACAGGCTGCAGGCACATCCCAATTGTAGAAACACAGCGTGCTTAATATGGCATGAAGGCATAAAGAGTCTCCACTTCTCTTCATAGCTCGTCAAAATACTTAAGCCGCTGAGTTACCTTAAGATACCAATAAATTCAAAATTAGATTGAACATTAAATCAAATATTGTAGTAACGAGTGTAACTATATTTCAGCAATTTGACCGATATAAGTCAATTTTAATTGTCAAACATCCAATAAGTTGAGAATTTAACCACGAATTCGTAATAAATCGTGTACCTTAGCGGCAGATAACGGCATCATTTAGACTGCAGAACATTTAAGTTACAACTTATTTAGTTGTTTTATTCAGATTACGAGGTGATTCTAATATTTTGGTGAATGAGAATATCGTGAGAAAATTGGTATTGTTTATGAATGTCTTTCAACAGTTTTTAAAATTTGCAAGACTTAATATATCTTATTAAGTCTTGCAATTTTTAAGGTGATACGGTTTACGGGTTAATCTTGTTTTTTTGGAAGGCGACAGAACCAATACGGTGTAACCGGGGAGTTACCACCGACATCAATTCGTATGTTACCGTAGAAGGTGAGGATTCAAGCTGCTTTAGATCTGAGGCGACCATTGGAGTCCTCACGAGTGGTAACCGTTGTAAATGATTTCACATGGGACGCTTACTATATGTGAATTTGGCTACCACCAGTGACTACTTCTTATCAGATGAACCATATACCCTTTTCCTACATTATGTAATAAAAAAATTAAAAAAATTACCACAACTTCGTTTGTTACCACGTGCAGCAACTACTCTTATGTATATTTTACTCATATTTCATTATTTTCATATTTGGTGTTCTTTTTTCAGTTAAGTATTTTTCGGAAGTTAGGGGTGGATTTTTTTTAAATTTATTTTCAATATGTATTTCTTTCTTTATTATTATCAATTTATCGTTCTTTTGTTTTACTTTCACATATTTCTTTTCATATTTGGCTTTCCCTTGTTAATTAATTATTTTTAGCAAGTAAGAGGTTTTCTGTACATTCTTTTATATATTGTTTTTTGTTGAAAAAAAAGATTATAATCATTCTTATGTTTTCATTCATGTCCTCGTGTTATCAGCAAAAACGAATACGAAACAGATAAACGAATTTTAAATATAAATCGATTTAAGCGCCAGACAGAACGGCGTCGTTTGAATATTATTTATGATTACAACACAATAACTTGATAAACCATTGAGCATAACCTTCCTAAATCGAGGTGTATTGAGTGTTGTCGTGACTCAACCTCTCAAAGCCTATTACTAGACAATGAATGAGCAAACATTTGGCAATAAACATTAATGACTGCAATTCACATAAAAGTAAAGGATTTCTACCGTACAAAATTTGTACTTATACCGAGCACTGATGTTTCAGTATAGAAAAAATAAAAAATAATACCAAGAGATAAAATACTCAAGTATAATAATTAAATTAAATTTTAAAATCGGCAAAATTAATTTTTTATGAGAAAATAAATCTAAGATAAATTTGATCTTTCCACATCAGTCTCGAAGAAAATATCTATAACTGACATTGACCTAATAAAGAATGACAAATTTAACGGATACATTGCCGATTTGTCATTCTACATCGGGAATTATGAGAGGTTCTGGATCCTTAACCATCTTAAATATGGTTGATCCTATGATCGACTAAACATGCGTTACTACTATTGAGGTCTACGTTTCTAAGAGCCTAGTTTCGATCTAGTTTACAAAAACAGTTCAGGCAGTCCTATTCACGCAATACAGCATATAAAAAACACTACCATTACACAATATCACATAATTAAAAAGTTAACACACACAAATGATGCAATTAGCATTTTAATATAATCCTTCTAAAATAAATAGCATTTGAGGTGATAGTTCAGAATGAGTATTTATCTTTGTCGCATAATACCGGTTTATAGTGATGGCGTTGGCGATAACTTATCGATATTTATGACAATGTAAATTTGCAACGATTGAATATTTATCATGGCGTAATTGTTTCTCCGCGGTATCGTAATTAATGGTGACGTGTCAGGATTAGGCACGGGTTTTACTGCCGAAGGGCGTAGAGCAAGTTGTTAAGAAGAATGTAAAAAGGAATAGTTTAATAAATGAAGTGCTTTCTAGACTAGTTAAAATTTTCCACTCTTTCTTTCTTCTATCTTTTTATTTTTTCTTTTATTAGATTTCATCTTTCTTGCGTACATAAAAAATAGGAAAAACATGTCAAAAAGGTTGTTTTGCGATGCTACCTTTCTTTTGTACATTGACTAGTAATTTTTTTAAAGTGAAATATTATTAAAGGAAAGGCAGATAATTGATTGAACTAGTGTGGTAAGAGTAGGGTGCTATCACCGTCTCTTATCTTTCTTGTGTTAAGCAGTTTCTTCCTTTTGTCGGACGGATGTGAATACCAGCTGATTACCGTATGAGGACATCTTAAACTTCAACAGTGACCACAGATCTCTACGAATTTATCTTATTTTTTTTAAACGTCATTTTTTACGTTTTTGCCCACACATAGCAATGTACATTCTACGTTTTCGTTTCCGTTTTCGGCCAGACCTTGCAATGCATCGAATAGTGGGTGAAAACATAAACAATCATTGTTTTGAGGAAACAAAATGAACTTGTACTAAGGGTACCTACTGTGATCGGATTACAGTAGAACCTTTGTTTTATATTAAGTTAGTTAGAAGTCCATAAGCAGCGGTGGCAAATTACCATTTGATGAAGGTCATGTTCATTTTCTAATTTTATATAAAAAAATGGCCTTAAAATACTCTGTTTGGAGCAGTGTTACGTCAAAATTATGGAAATCGTTATTTTGTTACGACTTACAACCGGTTTATGTGACAAATTTGTATTGCATTATGCAAATGGAGCGCTTCGTGAGAAGACCATAAATCGAAATGGCGATAATTAAGTATATTAATCGTCACAGCACATTGCATGATTTCTCTTTAATTTTTATCGAATGTTAGTTTTTTATCTTAAAAAGTGTAAAGCATTTTATGAGGGATTTAGTCTTCAGAAGAAGCTAAAAAAGAACACTCGTTACAGAAGAAGAATGGAACTATTTTTCGCTCTGTGGCTTGTTAACTTGTTAAAAGATCTGTATCTACTTTTCAGCAACATCGGATTAAAAATTAGATGTTATTAATCCTTATTGGAGCCGTGAGCAGTTTGAAGCCCCCAAACAAGGGTTGCTTATCTTTTGCCAATCTGTATTTTAGCAGCCTGGCAGAGTTCGTTCCTTCATTACTTTGCGTTACATTAGGTACTAACCTTACATTACTTCATTAGCAAACGAGAATGCAGACCACCTAATGGTAAGTGGCTGCTGCCACCCACGGATATCTGTAAACAACTTCACATATAGAACAGGGGTTCTATCTGAAGTCGATCACAGATGTATTGCTACTCCTGAGGACTGAAACCTAAGAATAGCTTCACGATACAAATTGGTGTGGTGGTGGTACCGTCCCGGTTGAACTACATGGATAAATTAGATGACTTCATATAAATTTGTGATTTCTATAAGAACTATCATAACACAGTTTCGATCACCGTAAAAGCAAGTTATTACTTTTAAATATGGACATAACATTTCTAAAATTCGAACCTGAGACCCCCCAACTGGCGAAAACTTTAAACCAGGCTATCATTTCTTAGGTACACAGAATTTTGACCAAAATTTTTTCTCTTCAAAAACATTGCTCATCGCTTACAGCTACAAGTGTGACAGCTATAAAGGAAACTCGCCTTGCGTTTTAGGTAAAGTTTATTGAGTTGATCTGTCGTAATCGTTAAACGACTCCAAGATTGATGCGATAAGAACTCGATTGTAGTTTCTATCTGCTGATTCTGGAAATTATGTGATTTATGGCTTATTAATTGAGATTAACCTTACAGGTCAATTTGGGCGCGTCTAGATAGAAACTCTAGATTTTTTTCAAGGAAATAAAACTAGTCTGGTTCGTTTCATCGTTCATCTCTTCTCCATCTTATAATATTTATGATTGATTATCATATCATACGATTATGATGTGATACGATGATATGATATTATATATTTCTTTTTTTCAGATAGTATTTTTTAAACGTAATGCTTACTTCTAGAAAGAATTAAAGAAAAGAAAGTAAACTAGCGATACTTATATTAATGTGTCATTTATATATCCATCTGCCTTCTAAAGCCCACTGCTGGACAATGGAGCTCCCCTAAAGGGGCTTTTGCCAAAATTCACCGCGTCTGGCATGCATGTTGTTCATGTAACGCGTGCCTCCGTGTGTAATTTAGTGCCTTAGTAAACTCACTCTAGCCGAAAGTTCTCTAGTCCAAGAAAGGGGACGCTGCTATTAAAGATCGACACCACCTGACAAATGTTCCATTCAATAACGCATGGTTAAGTAGATATATATAAAAGGCAATTCCGACTCACTTACTTATATATCAGAGCATATATATATGCTCTGATATAGAGCAATGGGCCGGCCACATCGCTCGAAGGACAGATAACCGATGGGGAAGAAAAGTCCTCGAGTGGCGACCACGTTTAG
>DWNE01006360.1:0-13124 GCA_018249875.1 Cecropterus toxeus
CAACGCATCTGTGGTCGACTTCAGATAGAACTCCCGTTCTATATGAAGTTGCTTACATATGTCCATGGGCGGCAGTAGCCGCTTACCATCGGGTGGGCTGCTTGCTCGTTTGCTACTTCGTATTTATAAAAAAAAGACATCTATAGACTTATATGAAACATTTCATTTTGTAACTCTATTGATATTTTCTATTTATATTTATATGCATATTTCACTGCGAAGCGCTTGGGAGTAAGTGAAAACTTTGCTACTGAGTGCGATACGATGCAACATGCATAGAGTAATTGCATCCTCTGAGGCTTCCGCATCTTCACAGCGGGGCATTGACACCATGATATCCTCTTAAGAGGCCGTCAGACTGCCTAAAATGATATTTAGTCTTGAAGTATATCACCTCTAAAGTCATCAATTTTTGGCTAGTATTATTTTATATCGCAACGATTGAAGTAAGAATGGAGTCATGTGTATTTAAAAAAATATAGATGAATTGAGAACCTCATCCTTTTTTGAAGTCAGTTGAAAATTATTAATTCCAAGTATTTCAGCATTAAGTAATTTATTTCGTAATTCAAAAATTATAAATTTTAAGTATTTTAATGTTTAGAAAGTTTTTTTTAATGATTAAAAAGTTATTATATTTGCACTTTGTTATTAGTTTCACTGCGAGGATAGTTATTCTCAACATCAATTATCACCTACATTCGAAAGAAATGCACAAGCGGCACAGTCGATTGAAATATTTGATATTTAAGCGCCGATTCAGGTGAAAAGATAACACAAATTCTTAGGGTTACCACGACAGATGTGATGTCAAATTAAAGCTAAGAATCTTTTATCTATGTAAATTACTATAAAAACTAATTCCAATCGCTTGTAAAAGCAATCATATATTACGTTCTTCCACCATCTTTCATGTACTACTTCATTCGTCCGTTCCGTTCTTTCCTTCACTTACCCTCATTTATTTTATGAATGATTTATAATTTTGGCAACACATATACATACAAACAGCTAAATTGACGGTTTGGCTTATCAGAAAGTAAATCGGATTAAAATTAGATATTTTACTTCCTCTAAAGATCACAGAATACGGTGTAAATCTAACAAATGCCTCGTTGCCATCCTTGTATTGTTCCTGCGGAGTAATTGAGTCGCTGAGAGGCTGGCATCTTCACTGTCTGGGGCAATGACACGGAACACACCCGCCCTTTCAACGTCTAACACACTCTGTCTAGAATGCAGACACTAATTTGCTGATTAGATCCTAAAATTATCATCAAAGTATTACTATCATCATTTTGTAGCTGGATGCTCATTAATTCATAAATATAATAACATAACATAAACGCTTTCTACTCTTATAGCCCCACAGTAGGATTTTCTCTTGTGTCGTAGGTGCCATGGACACACAAAAACGAATACACAAACACCCAGACCAAGAACAGAAATCTAAACTCATCATTCATCTCATTCACATTTCTGTCTGGCCGGATCGAACCCGGGACCCCCTGCGAGTCAGACCGGTATGATGATTGCTCCGCTATGCGGTCGTCAATAAAAATTAATGTTCCGTATGTAACATGTATAAAATTATTAGAGAACTAAGATTTTTTCATAATATGGTCTTCTATATTATTAAAAAAATACACGAGATTCCAATTAAAAAAGTACATGAGAATGCAGTCCTTCTGATATTAACGAACCACTGCCATCCATTGACTTCTGCAATCAATCCCAAATAAGATAAAAATCTTACCTGAGGTTAGCCACAGAAGCGTTGCTTTTCTGGTGGTAAGTGGTTACTGCGTCAATGGACATCTGTAACCAACTTCATGTAGAACTGGGGTTCTATCTGAAGCATTGCTACTCCTGACGACTAAGATGGTCGCCTCATATAAAAGTGAGCCGGCAACCACACCCTTCCACCGAAACGCAAGAACTGTTTCACGATAGAAATTGGTGTGGCTAAATACACGTAATACAAATATGTTTCGTTTTACTTCTAAGTTATTTTTTATGTATATATTAGTAAAATTAATTAATATTTTGTAATTTCAACTTAATAAAGAATTAAAAGACAATTTAGCAAGTCTTTATTTCAATAATATCCATCTTCTACCAAAAGTTATTTCAATTTAAAGTTCTTAATTATTCTAAATGCGGGTGAGCCGCGGGGCAGATTTACTTTATAATAAGACCTTTAATTATATTCCTCTGGTGAAGTTTACTTATCAGATGAAGTCGCTAACAAGCGTATAGCTCACGGATGGTAAGTGGTTACTGCCATCATTTGACATCCGTAAGCAACTTTTAAGTCGATGACAGATGCGTTGCTACTCCCGAGGAATAAGATAATCGCCGCATACATAATTGAGCTGTCCATTTCCCATTTCTAGCATTTAGCCTATGTCACTCTGCAAACGAATGCGATTCTAATGATATCTCAAACGTCACATTCTGTCAAGCTGTTTGGACTGTAGCGTGTGTCAAAGGAATAGACATACATACAAATCTCCATACATACGCTCCAAAAACATTACCCTCCCTCTAATGCAGTCATCAAACATAGTAATCTATACGTCAATACATACAATACACATGTAAATAGCACACAAAGCCGCAACGCGAACCACACCACCATCAATCAAACAAAACATTTCAAAATAACAAATTCTTTAACATTCAAAAATATCGCCCCATCCATTATCTTCAGAATGCGCTAACCTCAACAATATAGCGTAACCGCATATTTCTACACATTTTATCATACACGCTACATAAATCTCACATGAACCAAACAAACCGCCAAGGTTGTGCCAACAGGTGGGGTATAACACGATGTTAGTGCCGTCCTAATTCTTTTTTATTCGCTTGTTTCCGATAGTTTACTGCTCGGGAGCTTTATTTCAATGCCGTGAATGTGCAGATAAATGCAGTATTAGAAGTAATTTTGAATGAATTCGTGCTTTACTGTTTTATATGAAGAAAATTGGGCAAGCATGTCCTCGAAGCATTCTATGAGACCAAAGATACCAGAAAGAAAGCAAGGATTTTCTCAAGAATTTGTTTCATAGATATTTTTAATTCTCTCAGAGCTTCAGAAGAAAGAAATCTTTATTTTTCGTGACATTTTAGGCATTTCTTAGGAGGACTGAACTTCGTTCTCACTCTAGTTAAATACGATTATTTATAGCCATATTAAGTTTCACTCCTAAAATCAAGTTTGCTATGATTCAGGATTCATGGTCATCTTATCAGCGTATTTATTTTCATCTTCAGGATCTGGATATGATTTAGGTATTATTGTTTTGAAGAACCTAAAAAGAACGTAAACTGTTCAAACCTGAAAGAAAATTTGAACAATATTAATAATATTAAACACTATAGGCACCTTGTTAGAACTTACTTCGGTGATACAATAGCCTATTTTCAGCTAATCGATTAACTGAGTTCACTACGGTCCAGTTATTCAACTTTTGTTTTAAACTGGAGTATGGTTACCGGATCAGAATAACATGTTAACCTAATAAGTTAGATATCCACTTAGTAGTTAAAAGTGCTTAACTGAATGCATTTTGGCCGCTCGTATCTACCATGTCTAATGTCTAATTTTGTTGCACGGTTCGGATCTAATCAGAGTGGTACTAGTTCACAGACTGTTTGAAATAGATTGACAGTTACAAAAAAAGACATATTACGATTCCAAATTTTTACTTCGTCTAAGATTTGTCTTTATGAGCGCTAGTGCTGATACAACTGAGTCTCTTATGGATAGAAATATCAATCATCTGAGGCCATTTTCAACCAGAGGCATCGTCGAAGAAGAGCTTATCTGCATCTTTCCTCATTATCTTGTTGTTGGCTTAAGCAATGTATTCAGGGTATTCCTACATGCGAAAGTCAAGTATAGGTAATCATGTGGAAATACACAGTATTTTTCTATACCAAATACAAATTCAAAATGTTTATAGTGTATTGACTAATGTTATAAATCATTTGTTTGAACTTTTTTAAAGGCAGACATTGCTATTCGATTTATTTTATATCTATCACGAGCAGATCATTCCTTTAACTTTAAAAAAGTTTGCTTTTAAAAGCACTATTTCCCTGCTATTTTTTAAAAAACACTATTTCCCTGCTATTTTTACCCGTCAAAGGCGTGACGAAGCACGCGTCGCAATCAACTCTGTGCGTAAGTGGTACGAGAGCCCGCTGTCCCCTTTCCTTTGAACGCCTTTAGGGATCGAGAACTAAACGCATGTTTGTGGTATATCCCGCAACGTTCATTGAAGACAATCTCTGTATGCAAGGGTAATGCGTGCACTCTTTATACGATGCTCCAATATATCGCAAATTAAGAACGAAAGGGACCGAACTCAAAATGTTGGCAAGCTAAGATGTTGATACTACACACACACACGCACGCTTTCTACACTCATAGCCGTACACTAGGATTTTCTCCTGTGTCGTGGGTGCCATGGACACACAAAGACAAATACACAAACATCCCAGAACAGAAATCTAAACTCATAATTCATATTTCTGTGTGGCCAGGATTCGAACCCGGGACCCACTGCGCGTCAGAACGGTATGGTGACCGTTCCGTCACGCGGATCGTCAGGTCGGGACGATACTACTTCTACTAACGCAGTCCATCGTGTAGCAAATTAAAAAGTAACAATTTTGTTCTAGAAAAGGCAAAACATAAATGTTACGTTTTTTAAAGACCGTGCTCCCCAAACATTCGGAAATGCGAATATAATTTTGCCATTTTCACGGAATGCTAACTTCGCATTAGGTCGTCAATTGTTGGTACGATATTATGATATAAGATTGTCCTTACTTTAAAGAACGTGAGATATCATAGAACTGCCATTAAGTTGCAATAAAACAAATGTAGGAATTACAATCAAGTTATCATTGATCTGTGTTGATCAGATCGTAATGTACCAATAAAGCAGATAAGGTTTTGGCATCGAAGTGGCGCTAAGAAAAATACGATATATATCCTAGAAGAAAAATACAATATATCTAAAAAAATACGGTATAATAGGGAATTATTCTTGTTTAAATGTTATATGTTATAAAACATTGCAAACCGTGCCTACACCCTTATCACTGAAGACTGTCCAACCCGAGGACAGTGAGGGGTTGAAACTGATAAATGGTTGCAATATTCTT
Organism: Cecropterus toxeus; assembly: GCA_018249875.1. Lineage (NCBI taxonomy): Eukaryota > Metazoa > Arthropoda > Insecta > Lepidoptera > Hesperiidae > Cecropterus > Cecropterus toxeus. The sequence goes on from DWNE01006360.1 coordinate 5,182, forward strand.
AAAACGCGTATCCACGATCAGACGTTATATTACACTCAACCCGGTGAATGCGTAAGTGGCACAAGAGTCCTCGGTGTCCCCTTTGAACGTCAGCCCTTAGGGATCGAGTGCTAGCATTGTAGTGGGTACGTACGTGTGCGTATAGTTTAGTAGTCTGATATAGCCCGATATCTTAGTCATATATCGTATAATATCGATTCGGTAGAAATAATCGTTATAACAAAACCAGACACTACACAAACTTGGTACCTCTACGAATTCGCCTGAGATAGCCATGTTACGATATAAATATCGTAACTAAGAACCGTTTTCAGTGTTATGTTTTGCAATATAGATTCGGTAGAAATAATCGTTATTATAATACCAGCAGTTCGACAAACTGTACATGTGGGTGTGAGCTAGGCACATTCCGATATATCATATCTTAAGTAAGAACCGTTTTCTGTAATAAATTTACTATACCGGTTCCGTAGATATAATCCTCGTAACAATAACTAATACAACAGACAAAAGTAAACTGTTCTCGATATTATACTCGTCTCTTTTCGACCTTAAACACTTCTTAAAGTGCGAGTGGGACGAAACGAATAAAATTAAGTAAGCGATAAGTAAGTACTTTATTATAAGTTATTACTAATAACGTATGAGTTCGAAAGTCGTTTCGAATTCAAACTATCAATTCAATGGCAAGAAGTGTTTCAGATATCGAGAAGAACACAATTTTTCACCGATATGAAATCAAATATCGATTACGTAACCGTTGTGAAATAAAGTTGAATATGGCCACATCGAGCCTGGGTTCACGTGTTTACGTTGAATTGTGCAATTGTAGCAAGATTGCGTGTACTTATTTTGGTTCATCGCCTTACTAATATTATAAAAGGTTTCTAAGGATGAATGGACGTTTGAAAGTCTTTCATGCAAAAATGGGTGAACGGATTTGGATGATTTTTCATACAGAATATTTGATCAATAACATCTGATCTTTGCCATTATAAATGAGGTCCACGTCGGTGGAGCCAGGAACTAAAGCTACTGAGAAATATGCGCAAAAAATTGTTATATAAATTGTTGTCTAGGGAGATACCCATTTTTATAACACAAGGAGCCAACTTTTATATTTTCTCTTATTAATAAATACAGTAAAGTAGATTTAAAACAGAGCTGTTGCTGCTAATTATTATTATTGTTGTTACCAATTCACATATATCCAAATATAATTAAGGATATCTCATGACAAAAATGTAATAGATAATAGCAAAAAACAGATTTAATCTTTGAAAGATAATATTTCAATAGTAATAATAATAAGTTTAATACCAATGATAATAATGTTTTTTGTGTTTCGTAGCGCTATCTAAGCAGTTTACAGATTTGCCGATTTGTAGTCGCCGCACTTAATATAAATCTGATAGAAATTATGACCATAGGTAATTATTTTAAAAACAATCCAAAACATCACATTATTTTATATTTACTTGATATTAAGAAATAAGTGCCTTGGTACGCGTATTAGGAAACGTTTTGTGGATAGAATAAAATAATGAATGAACTGAAGAGGAAAATCAAAGTAGACCTTGGAAAAAACGTTTACTTTATAATTACCAGCAATGACGTTGTTACAGTATCCAAGTTTGCCACTAATAAACACATTAACATAAACAAAGCTTTCTACACTCATAGACTCACAGTAGAATTATCTCCTGTGTCGTGGGTGCCATGAACACGCAAAGACGAATACACAAACACCAGACCCACAACAGAAATATAAACTCATTATTTCTGTATGGCCGAGGATCGGACCCGGGACCCACTGCGTGTCAGACCGGTATGTTCACCGGTATGTCCGTACCACCACGCGGGTCGTCAAATTAAAGTACATATAAAATATGCAAGTGATCTGTAGATTTTCTGGAGCAAGTTTCAAAGCGTAGGATTACTTTAAGCCTGTTGGAAATCTGGTATAAAATTCAACCCTTTTATGTCTGTGGTAAACCCAAAATCCATTATTATGGTAAGGGTAAGAACCTTTATGAGAGTAATACTTTCGGTCTATTTTTAGGGTCTGGTACCCAAAACCCAAAGTGTAAATACGAAACCCTGTTTTTAAGACTCCGCCGTCCGTCTGCTACCAGACTGTATCTCATGAACGATTTTCATAGATGATATATTTCTGTTTTCACATGATGATGTATCTGTGATCGATTTCAGATAGAACCCTTGTTCTATATGCAGTTGCTTACTAAAGTCCATGGGCGGTAGTAACCACTTACCATCAGGTGGGCTGCGCGCTCGTTTGCTACTTCATATTTATAAAAAAAAACAATGATATATTCCAAAGAAATGTACATACATACATCGTACATAATCGCGCTAAGTTTGCCGGTTAAAGGCATGCGGCTCCCCCCTCACCGCACCACTGAGTCGCCCAAAAATGTGCTAAAAGTATCGAAGGCAACGCAATCGCCGTAAACGCGTGAAATGATTACTTATACTGCAACTTAATATTGCTCAGTTTTCGCGATATTTGTTTGTTTTATTTTATTAGAACTATGGGTAGACAAAAGACTTTACGAAGTGATTGTCATTATATGGAGTTAAAGATCATGTCCTTTTTTAATGAAAAAAAAAATTCATTCACAATACCGTAATATGTGAAAAAATATATTTAATTTCATTGATTTTTATAATAAAAATGTATGTAATCCGTATCAACAAATAAATATATATTTTTCAATCTTTTTTTTATGCTGACGCTACTGCATGTTTGACGTCACGTCAACAGCAGCAGATAGACATAGGCTCAAAAAACATATTGCTTCTTCTGAAGCCGTCGGGTAAAAAATGGCCGAGAATCACAAAAACGCACAATTTTTCCAATAAATACAGAAAATAAAAAAAAATACAAAGATTTTTATTTAGACATAAATCAGAAGAATTAATAACATATCAGTACCGCAAGCGTCTTCTTAGCCTAACTTCAGAAGGCCAAAGATACTTTGTAAAGGTTAAACGTATTATTGTTAGTTACAATGTACAGAACTTTGAAGGGTATTAATATCAATTACAATGGCATTTTTTGGGAAGTTTTAATCAAGCATCAATAAACTTATTTCTATTCATAAATATATACGCATTATTTAAGTTATTGCTTAAAACATTATTTTTATAAGCCAATATACCAGCGTTCTTTAAATTTTATTATGCTATGGCCCGGGCTAATAAAATCGGTCACATACAAAAATGTACCTATACATTTTTATGCTAAACTCGGACGCTTGTAGCGCAATACGAATGACTCTTGAAGCTGTGGCCATTGGGTTACAATTTTGCAACCCATTAAAACATGTCGCGAGCCGTATCCTAATATGGTAGAACTTTTTGTTGTTCGACGCCCAAAGCACCACCGCACCTATTTCTGCCCCAATCAGTGTTATGCGCTGCTGCGTCTGCAGGATGTGGTAAGGGAGACACTCTTAACCGACACGTTCTATTATATAATATTGCAGTAGCAATCAAGCGTGCAGTCCACCTGATGGTAAGTGGTCACTGCGCTCATGGACGTTTGTTAGCAACTTCATACAAAGTAATGGTTTTATCTGATCTGACCATGTACATCTGTAATTATCTCCAAATAAAATTATTGAAGTTGGTTCACAGAAGTTGGTTGCTACTCCTGAGGACTAAGTTTGAACGCCTCGATTAAGTTAAGTATGTCTCCGTTATCACGCCCTTCAGACGAAAACAGGGCAGGGTTAGAAACTGTTGTAACTAGGCAGAAATAGGTGTGGCGGTGGTGCCAGTGGCGAAGCGAGGGGGGGGCCGGTGGGGCGGTCCGCCCCGGGCGGCACATTTAGAGGGGCGGCGAAAACAGATTTGGGGGGCGGCAAAAACAGATTAGGCAACCTTTTTTTTTTTTGGTCGTCAAGTTAGATATTGTCGTTTTTTGTTTTGCATTTAGTTGTCAAGTTAGATATTTTCGTTTTTTTTGGTGGTCAAAATTTGTATAATGTGTGGCGAGTTCAATTTCCGTTACGCGACTGGGTGGTGTTTCTTCTGGTGGAAGTTCTACCTACAACAAATATACTACTACTTCAATTTCATACAGTAACTTTAACATTTACTTTCGTTAAATATTTTATATAGTTTGTTTAGAAAGAACGTTTGATAAACTGATTTATGATCTTTAAAACCGCAGTTCGTTCATCGTTCTGTCAGATCTGATAATTTTAATGCATTTTTACGGGGGCGAATGGCCATGGATGTCAAAAAGAGTGTAAAACTGATTCATTGTAGCGCAGGGAGTGGAAGTTATAACATAAATAGCTCGTAAAACATCGCGTTTAACACTGTTTGCGTTTTAAAGTGGGTGCTTCGTCAAAATGTAGTATTCTTGCGTTGTATTCTGACTGCCAATGTTTAGGTTGCAGTAAGTGATTTTGAAAATGATTGCCACGAATTGTTTTTTACTTTCAAAAGAATTTGGATGTAATTTATGACATAAAGCTATAGTTCGTTAATATACTGTATATATAGAGATTGATATATGTTTTAATCAATGAAAATTTTACTGCCGTGTAGGTTTTTAATATCCCACTCCCTCTCTTCCTATGCACGTTTTAAGCGTTTCACGTACAAATTCCAAAAGATCCAAGTGAGTGCAAATGCTCACCAATGCCAAAAGGGGTCTTGAAGGACTCTGGTTGCGTTCCGTTGGAGATCCCGGAGGTCTCCACACAGCGCTGAGGACGGCCACCGAGGGGATTGTAACGCGGTAAAAATCCCATATAACCCGGCGTTGCTTCCACGACATCGGTTACCGTTTGAAGGTTTACCCCTCGAAAAGAAAAAAAAAGAAAAAAGGTATCCCAGACCTTCCTCAAAAACTTAACCAGTTTTATGAACTGAAAATTTTGAAGATACTCAAACTAAAACTACAATTGAGTGAAGCAGTAAAACTACTTCCATATCAAAAGTACTTGCTCTAGTGAAACAGACTGTGTAGAGCTCGCCTAAGGCTTATTCGTCTAGTATTTGAGCTAATTATGTAGTAAGATGCAGCTGACATTTTAATTTAAAAGTGAAGCTCTTTGCACAAGGAAAAAAAAATGAAAAACCTTGTTAAGAAGTCCTCTTTGTTCGAACCCGAACGTAAGGCAATTGTTTTATCGCATCCGAGTAACGAGTATGGGTATGCGAGAAAAATAAACATTTACAATAGGAAATGTAACTGTCTGACATGACTTTTCAATATATTTAACGTTTTTTTTATGTTATGATACCGTGTATATATTTTATTTATAAAAATCGTTTCGGATTAAGGCATCCACGCGCACTTGAATAAATCATCCTATATATTATTGAAATGTGCTTACGATGTCTTTAAAAAATGTTCGGCAATAACTATTGATCTTACATCACAATTATGATAAGTTTAGAAGTAATGAAGGCATATCCATAGAATGAACATCCATAGAACCCAACATAGGTCTTTTCTTAGAAACAGAGTTTTAGGCCATAGTTTACTAGCCAAGTGCAAATTGGTAGCCTTCTCACACTTGAGAGTTTTCTTTTCACCGTAAAGCCGTGATAATAAATTTCTATTATATTTATCTATCTATCTGTCAGGCTTTGAAAGTCTACTGCTGGACATAAACTTTAATGGGCGCCACTCTGACCGGCCCTGAGCTATCTGAAATTTCTGTTATAATAGATCAAAATCGTCTCGCCTTGATGCTTTATCGTAAACGAGTGATAATAGAATAATCGCACCTCGCTTCCAGCCATTGGTATGACGTTGCTCTTAAAGCTATTGGCGGGCGTCCTATTTATTTGAATATGGTTATATGTATGCAAATGTTTATCTGTCGAACTTGGTATGAATAAAACAAAAACCATATGTTATGCTTCGTTGTTCGCTAAAATTACTTTGCTGTAGATTATAATAAATAAGAAATATATAAATAGTCAAGTGCTGGTCGGGCTACAAGTAGTGGGTTCCATTGGAACAAAATACTTATAAGTTCATATTACGTATATCACAAAGCCAGCTTTTATAACTTAAATATTTTGAAATTTTCAAGCTGTACTTGAAGAGTTAAAGGAGACAACACTCACGCATCTAAATATTGAATTGAAGAATAAAGCAGTTTTGAAACGTCTCCATATGTCTTTGTTACATACATGTCTAATACATCCTACACTACGCTTATATTTCTATCATTTTACTATTTTTGGCGCCCTTTTATTCTTATGTTATCCAAATTACCTGTACCAGAAATTTACTGAATAAAGATAATGATTATGTGGTTATAAACCTAATTATTAGCTTGGTACTATTGGTATAAGCATACTTGGTATAAGTTACTTGATATAAGCATAATTATACTATTGGTATGCCATTCTATAGAACCCGTGTATTCTTCCAGAATAAAACGTGCCCTATGTGTTACCTCAAAATATAATTTACCACTATGATTTTCATCGAAATACGTTCAGCGGCTCTGACGTGATTGAGTAACAAAAATATATACATACTCCAAAAATATATGTATACATATATCCATTTATCGTCACAAACTTTCGCATTTATAATACCTATTTCTTTATTTCTTCTTCTATTAATATACACTTTTTCAACTTTATGAATCAATTTATGTATATTTTTAAATGAATAAAAATCTTGTATGTGAGTATTTCAGACCATTTAACATATTAGATTTAAACAGTTAAGGTTAGATCTAGTTATAAATTTGTAATCTTGCGGGATATAGGGGTCTCGGAGCTCAATTTGCTCCAGGCCTAATCCGACCTTCGCGTAACAACATTATCGTTAGGTCCTGCCGGAATATATCCAGAACGATCAAACTTTCAGGAGTTTTACATTCTGTGGTGTTTGGACTTTACGTTTGTATATATGAAGGTATTTATGAAACATGCGTACTTAGTTCCTTGAAAAATGCAACTTATTTAAACCGACCGCTGATTTAAACTATACGATGCAGTAGTTATAAAAGCGTTCCAACTAAGATTTAATCGTGTTCGGCTCTACGCGTATTAGTGCTCCTGTGGACGTAAGTTCATCCTTCCTTTATTCTAGAACAGCACTACACTACTGATGTAATATAGAAATGTAGGACATAGAATATAGAAATGTAACACGCAGAATATAGCAATGTGACACATAGAATATAGAAATGTGACACACAGAATAAACAAATGTGGCACACAAAATATAAGGGACTGAACTGAAAATTTCAGCATTTTAAATTATATATTCGGAAGTTCTCATAATGTAGTCTATGGTATAAAAAATATGATTTTGTGCTATAAAGGATTAAATAAATGTCCCAAATAATGTGTAATAATCGCGCTAATAAGGAACTCCCAAAAACACTAACATAAATTTATTATTTCCACAGATCGATTATTTTGCATTTGGTCCCTTTTATTTTCACCGTGCCATGTAGACCTTTGTAGTCGAAACATAATCATCCTGCCTGATATAAACAAGATTATATATGTGTATATCCGGCATTTTGATTATGTTCTCATCAGATCTCATAGAGACGTGACATGACAAGATTATATCAACATGTATTGTATGTAAACATTATGACATAGTGGACGGAGTTTATGTTCGCAAATAAGATTAGATTATTAATTTATAATCCAACTTCGGATTCTACGCATGGCCGCAAAGCTTCCCCCGGAACGATATGGTATTAGTCAAACACCGGATGAATTTAAACTCTTTTGTAACCGACTTCGAAAAGGAGATGGTTCTATGTTCGACTGTATGTATTTTTAACCGACTTCCAAAAAGGAGGATGTTCTCAATTCGTCTGTTTTTTTTTATGTTTGATACGACTTCGGGACTATGCACTATGTACTGTATATGTAAGAAACCAACATATATTTAAATTATTTTATTGCTTTTTGGT
>DWNE01006361.1:0-13124 GCA_018249875.1 Cecropterus toxeus
GGTAACGTCAACGAAGTGTTTTCTTTCTCATATCTAATGAAGGTATTTTGGAATACTTTGGAAGTAGCGAGACTGCAGACCGTACTTTTAAGCAACTGCATAAGTACGAGATATATAGTGGATGAATTATATACTACGAAAGTAATATTGATCAAGAAAACGGGTAAATAAATAGAGTTATGAAGTATTTATTCTTTACCTTCCAGGAGACTATCGAGACACCTCTTCAATCTCCACCTACTCGTGAAGTGGAAGAGATGCCTTCGTCTACCTCGTCTACAGAGGCCCCGAAGGAGGAAATCCCTCCGTCCAATGAGGGCCTCCACTGCCTCGGACTTGAAGATCTGGCCAGAGCTCTGTCAGAAGCAAAACTTTTGAAATGTGTATGTATTAATTAATAATATTTAAAGATGGTAGATCCCTTTATAGTTTGTGCCTGGAATTAGCGTTTAAAGTGAGCGGTTTGAAATGATAAGGGAGTCACACTTATTCGAGGCGTTCCAACTTAGACGTCACAAGTAGCAAAGCAGGCAGTTGCCACTTACCATCAGCTGGACTGCATGCTCGTTTGATAATTTTGTTAATGTTATATTACACACAATATCCGAAACCGCTCAACATAACATACTTTCAAACCGACCGGTTGCAAAGTGGTAAAACAAACATGATTTGACCTTCTCTGATTTCTAGTGTGATGTAGCTAAAATTTCTTTACAAACTATGTGGTTTCGGTAGTAATGTTGTTGCCGGCTCACTTTTATATGAAGCGAATATATTACTTCTGTTTTGTATAGATTTTCTCACAGGTGGCCAATTGCGGCTCCTTATTATCAAAAGAAAAGGATGTTGCTCGGGCGCTGTTGTTAAAATCTATGTTCTTGTAGCTTCGCTGGATCCACGAATATTATTTAAAAAATGCTTATTGTAGTTAATTTGATATTGATTCATTTTTCAGACACTTCGCCGAACCATCAAAGAGTATGAAGTCACATTTGAAATCCAGAACTCCAGGAAGGTACAACGTGACGACAAAAAGGGTCACGAGGAAGAATACATCCGGTACAAAGCGGTTAAAGCCAGAATTAAATTGATCAATGCACTCATCAACAAACAGAAGACCCTCATGAATTGAACTTGAAATATTTATTTAAGGTACAAGATACCAAGATTTTACGAGCAAGAAATTGTAATAACAATTTCTCTCAAATGCCAAAAAATTGCATATAAATTTAAGCCAATGCCAAATCGCGGGTAACGTCATGGAGGTTGTCTTCAAATAAAAAAAATATCTTTGGTTTTAAACTCTTTATAAAATTCTACTTCATGTCGCTTAATATATTGTTACCGAAGTTTTAATTTCAGATTATGAACAGCACAAGGGATATAGGTATATAATAGGTAGCAAACGAGCATGCACTTCGTCTGAAAGCCACTGCCTCCTACAAAGGCTAATATAAGTATGTATGAGCTACATATACTTATGGTATAATTTAAGAAATCTTTAGTCAGACGATCTGTGACTATGCATAGGGAACACCGTCCTAGGTTAGGGTGAACATTTCCCATTCCGGAAATATTCAGGTATCATAATTTACGTCATGTACCCAAGTTCTGGGATTAATCTTAATAAAAATGCATGTTTTTGCCATATCAAATTTAAATAAAAACAGGTAACAATGCATGGAAAAGTACGTAATATACCTATGTTGCTTTATCGATCTATTACAGGAGGTCTTTCTGCATCTGTTTTGATCTTAGTGCATTACCTAAGAATACAGTAAACAGATTTTATGCAAAGTCAGTATTTAGATTGAAATGCAAAACATTCTTCTTTCGTTCTTAGTTTGCAAATTAAGTTAAGAATGATCGGAAGTGTGTAAATTTCATCATAATTAATGAAATTTCTACACGGTATATAACGATCATTACGAACTAACGAAGCTTTAATTAAAATGTTGTAATATATTATTTTTTATCCCAGATATAGTACCATATGTTCTTCGTAACTAATCAGAGAATAATTTGTTTCTTATTGCCCAGGTAATGATCCATCTTTGTCAGTAAAGTCCAAAATTGCTAAGTTGCTTAAAAGTTACTAGACTACAATAATATATTATACTTAAATATATCGATCTTATCTGCGGTTGATCATAGATAACCATGGATGACTGTGTTATCAGATGAATTGCATGCTCGTGCTCAATCACAAAAAAAAATATTTGTCTGTAAAATCGGTTTACGGACAATAGTTTTACATGATAACATCATAAAGAAACATTGATGACAATTGCATTCTTTTATGAATTGAATTATTATCACTGAATTGTTATTATTTTGTATAATACAAACAAGCAGTTAATTGAAAATTATAATCTTTCGGTAAACTGACATTTATTTACAATATAGTTAATTCAAATATTTTTCCGCGCTCTCGCTTGCACGCTCAGGCGCAGGCAGAACGTGACACTTTCTCGTGCGTGCAGCCGGTGTTCATTAATATCAAAAATATTCAAGATATACCTACGGGAGAACACTACATTGTCCTCTATGGGTAACCAGATGATCATAAAATAGAGTTTGCAGGACATAATTTACCTACCAATATAAGAAGCACATACTTATGTGTACATTTTATAAATACAAACATTTTGTTTGGATAAAATTTTATTATTACATTCACATAAATATTTCTTAATAATACTAAACACTAATAACTTTTTAATGATTGTTAATAACAATAACAGTTTTAAGAATGTAAGGTGAATATAGGAATGTTAAAAAATAAAATAATTTCATTTAGCCAAGCTTAATAAAAAACTTTTGTTGGCCGCTTAATTGCGGCCTTACATATTCCTTACATAGTATACATAGATACATTTAAATAGTTTGTATTATTTATTTATTTCAAATAGGCTATGGCAGAAATATAAAATAAAATATATGAATAATGTACAATACATATACATATTTATAAACTTTTATAAGATAACAGATATATTTTGTTAGCGTTCGTTAACACGGGATTGTTTTGTTTCTTGAAGATTAACGTATGTTTGTGTATATACAAAAATATACATAGGCGTTCATATACCTAATTTATGTACGCCTAATAAATATAAGACATTTGTAAATTGTCTTAATTATTAAATGGTTATTGAGAATTTCAAGGTATTATTATGGTAGCCCAATGTCAAAGGGCTTCAATACCTACCCTTAGCGGCCTATCGTGACTACCAGAACATGTTTGTATTTTTGAACGTGTAAATATACACTAGGTGTAAAACATCCCTATTACAGCGGTAGTGCTTGAGAAAAAAACTTTTGGAGAAAGGTTTTAATATGAGAACAAACGAAATTGTTGTACAATTTCATTAAATTGTGACTATTAAAAATTTCTATCTTATTAGGTAAATTATTTTACGTATTTACTTACTAAAATATTCTGCCATACGTATAAAATCTAAATTGGACGTATCTGGAATGACTAACAGCATTCTTCACGTTGAGATATTGTAATATTTATTTACCTAGTAAGATAGGAATTAATGAAATTTACCAAGATGCCGTATCAAGGCAATAACAGAGTCGATAAGAGTCCAAGAAACTGGTAATGTGCGTAAACGGAGATAAATTAAGCCATCATTAATATATAAACGTATAACGTTTGGATAGTTATCTTAATACATTTTATATACTTGTATAAGTGTTTCTAAATGTACAAGCGAAATTCATAAGTTTTCCGACAAAAATACGTTTCATTGTAAGCGCATTTGAAGTTACCTACAGATATGAATCATAACATTTTATATAACAACAAATTAATCAATTTAACTCGCCTATTGCTTTCATGTTATTCAGCTTTAATTTATTTTACTAGTCCTATGATATAAGTACCTATTTAGTTTATTGTTCAATAACCACAGCTTGTCTTATACTTAAGGCGCTATAAAATTCCTCTGAGAGAGGAATATAATGTAGACATAGACATAAGTATTTACCTGTGATTTAATTATTATAAATATTCTTGTCTGACAAGACTTTATGTGCTTTTATCATTGTTGTAAAATATTTAGATGATTTAAAATTATTTTTGTTGTTAAATATTTTTTTGGCTATAACATTTCTACAGGAAATAGATTGATAATGAAAATGTAGACACAAAGTTTTTGCTCCCTGATTTTACCTTTGTGTAATTTTGACTCTAAAATTACGATAATGATAAATATATTTTACTAGAGATCATCGGTAATTTTTAATGGACTGCGAGAGTCATTTGGATGAGTCCTTACTCCTTGGTAACTGTTTAACATTAACTTGAGGGCAGACACATTTACTTCAAGCGTTATTTGCTTGGTGCTCCAAACGTAAGCGTCCAGCGTTAAAAATGTGACCGATCTTATAAGGCCATAAAATTTCGCTGCAAAATGTACCAATTTTTGCTAAAATTCACTTAAAGTTTGAAGTGACGCTTGAAACGAACATTAGCCTCTTGAGAAGATAAGGTGTTGTCATGGCGTAAATAATATGACAGTCATGTATATACATAACCATTAAACCATATATACCACTTACACATTTTATTATAATATGTATAAAGTGATTGAGTTATAAATTTTTGACAGCGCGTAAAATATATATTAATAATTTATTGGTTTAATTTCATACTTACCTGTATGCAAGTCTTGAACCTTAATATGTAAGTATTACGAGTACGTTAAAAGTACTCTTGACCAAAATCTATTTACGCTTTGATAACACTTTAAATACATAAATGTGGCTTAAGAGTAATGTGACTCGAAGGATATGTAATATGTTTGGTTGAGACGGAAATTCATGTATTCGAAAATCATCTCCGTCCTGTTCCATACAATAAAACCAAAGGACACTATGTAACTAAATATGTAATTATATAAGTGTAGTGGTCGATTCAGAATTATTGTTTTTTTTCGTTCGGTTTGAGTGCCGACGGGAGCCAGTGAAACATATGTATCTATACGTACATATTTAATGTACGTATGTATTGTATGTACTCATATAGATAGGTGTCAGTTACAGTGTCGCGAGTTTAATGGTTTTATTCCATCATTGAGATGGAATAACCCATTGAACTCGCCATTGAAACGCCCTACACCCCTTAAGATTTTTTTTACTTCCAAAAGAAAATTTGCCGACCCTTACAAGGCCACGGATGCACGTAAGTATATGGTTTTAGATGGAAAAGGGGGGACTTGAGCCGTATCCCTTTCCTGAATCCACCACTGCATATCTATATGCACTGTTTAATAAAAAGCGACATTGTCCTTTTGATGACCACTTATTTACCTGAAAATCGACTACAACCGACATCTTTCTGTGTCCACGTTATATGACTGTACAATTTGTACATTAAGGTGTATTTTGTAATATTATACTTGCATATGTAATTGAAGTAAATAAGATTATATATTGTAAAAATGAAATGGGAATCTGTATATTTGTGCTTAATTAAGTAATAATGCCCATCAACTGTATTTGGCTGACTTGATGTTATGTAAGCGTTAACGCTCTTACGCCTAAGAGATACATTACTTGAAATATAATTATGTATTATTGCAAACATAGTACATAACATACTTAGTTCAAACAATATGTAGGTTTCTATTAAATTAAATGTCTTATAAATTCATATTATTATATGTTTAAAATTAAAAAAATGATATCTACGTACGGTGTATGTATTTCTATTTAATTTTATTTTTAAACCTTGATTTTTAAACACAAAATATTCCTCTCATTTAATACTCAGTTAGTGTGTCAGTTAGTAAATTAGTATAGTGATTGTTTATCCTCCCTTGAGCTAAAATAATAATTATATTTTGGAAAAAACTATGGTTTTACCAAATATATCATCGTCATGGAGAGCTAGTTTAGTGATTTATTATCCTCCCTTGAGCTAAAAGGATAGTTATATACTTGGAAAAAACTGTGGTTTTACCAAATATATCATCATCATGGAGATCTAGTATTTCCAAATGTATCCTACAACTTTTTTATTCTTCAGACGCCGGTTGGGAATCTTATTGTAACATATAAAGATGTTATGAAGTGAAACATTGTAAGAAAACTTATAAACAGGTTTCCATAAAGTTATTAACTGTGTGCAGGGCCGGATTTATAAGTCTGTTGTAGAACCCCCTCCCCCCAATAAATTAATTGGTGAAAAACGTGCACCTAATCTTTGACGACTCTGTGTCAGCAATCAATCTAAAAAATCCGAAAAAGTTGTTTTTACGAAGTCTCTACAGGGGACCTTTCGTCGAAGCTCGGGGGCAGTTGCCCTGGATATCCTTCCCTAAATTCGTATATGACTATATGTGAAGTCTGTCAATACGAATTACACGAAGCGGAAGAAGGTGGAACTTTTTTTTCTTATTAAATGGAAATAGCAATCGAGCATCTCTGAGCAACTTCTTATAGAACAGGGAATATCGTATTCAACATGAAGTCAATTTTAGTTGCGTTGACACTCCCGGACTAAGATGGTCGCCCATACGAAAGTGATCTCAAATCTTTCTCATTCCGAGAGTATACCTTTATAGGATGAGTTGAAAATGAAGAAGAAAATGACAATGCTGATACCTATCATCTTTATCATTTTATTCTTCATTTTCAACCGACTCAGTAATATACCTATATTACTGAGTCGGTTCCACCCTCACACTTGTTAATATTACGAACGTCGGTGTTAATTAACTTTTACTTATTTAAACTTTATGCACTTACAAAAATATATGTGTCTTGGACACGAAAACTTGCACAAGGCGATAGCATAAAAATAGCAATACAAATGTTTTCGATTTCGGAGCAAACTTTAGTCCCAATGGTTAATAGAAGTTTCTATATTTTCATAAAGTTAACCATCAGGTTGACTGAATGCTCGTTTGCTTATTCCAGTTTACAAAAATTAGAACTACGAACTTATTTGAGGTTCATTACAGATATCCATCGGCGGCGCTGTCTGCTTACCATATCAGGTGGACTCCATTATCATTTGTTACTACAATTTCATTCATACAAAAACATTATTATTACACGAAATTATCAAGAAAATAATACACATGCGTAACACACAAAGTGCGAGTATACAATTAAATATCAAATACTGTTTATTGCAAATACATAAATTACTGAATATTTTCACATATTACACTAAACACAATTAGTTCTCTGTATCACGACACATATACTGGACTGCACATTCTTCTGAATACATCGCTTCACTACGCAGGAGTGGTTGTTGAAGTAGAATTCTTGTAATGTTCTACCAAAATGTTCACTGGCAAGCCGATACGTTTCTTTGTACTTTTTATGTTGAATTCTTGCATAATTTCCACTGGATTTAGACCTTTTTTCGCGTACAGTAACTCGATCAAATCTAAGTTAGATTTAGTTAAAGACTCATTGTCAGGGTACTCTAAGTTTATTGGCTCTTCGACGTGAGCGAACAAAGGTACTATTAATGTAACTGTGCAAATAATTGCAAATGATATCGTGTAATGTACCATCTTGGAAATAACTAAGTATTAAATTAATTTAAATAAACTATCACTGTTCACAAGTTCTGTGCAAATGCGACGTAATAGGAAAACGATAAATTTGTAACGTGGGAACATCATTATCTGTAACGTCCATGTACGTATATATATACCACATTATTAATACGTACCTACATGGAGTGCAATTAACGATAATTATAATAACTAAGTCCTGTAATATCCATACAAAATATACATATATAGGGATTACAATCGGGGATTACCATTATAACGGCTTTCCTTTAATTCCGCGCGGATCCTACACACATTTTATTTTTAAAATACTTTTGTAAGTCTAATTTTGGTTAATAGGTCATAATAAATATTTATTAAAAATATCATATAATAATTGTTCCACCCAATTGTAAGATTAATATACAGCGTATTTATTACATAGTGGCTCTTAGTCCGGGTACTGGATGATTATTTATTACTTGGACTTTTTATTCAAACAACAACAACTCATTATTTATATTCGGTAATGAGTACCTACAGTTAACTAAAAATAGTATAATAATTCTAATATGACTAAAAATAAATCAATAATAAAACCATTTGCACTATTTTATATCTGTGATTAGTTAGTTTGTTGTTAGTTGTTTATTTGTTTGTTTTTGTTTGTTTTATTAGTTTTTTCTTTTGTTACCGTGTATATAAACTTATAAAAAGTAATAAAAAAAGACGTAATATACTTAAAACATGGCCTAGCGACTCTGTGGCCCTCGGGTAATACAAAGCTTCCTAACTGAACTGAATAGTCTTAGGTTATAATTAAACCCAAGCTTATAGACTAATACTGTATAGTAAGGACTTCTTACCAACCTAGCCACTAATATAATAAGGACTATACGGATCTCGAGGGCCTCATCTTTGCCTGGGCAGATTCTGAAGAATACCTTAATATTACTTCAAAATACCATAACATTAATTAAAATATTATAATATACAGAGAGTGCTTTCCCTTAAAATAGGTATTGTCGATTCATTTAATATTTTAGTCAAACCTTTATCAGCAAAGTAAAGGACCCAATAAAACCAAATTACGACATAAACATTGCCTATAAAAACCAATGTATGCAATTTTGTATTTCCTTCCCGGTAACAGGAACTGGTTAATTGCTGCATATGTAGATTAAAATGTTATAAAAAGAGCATATTACGGCGTAAGTACCTAATATTTTATACTTTGTACCTTTTTATAAGGTAGAAGTAGCATGTACATGCGAAGTATACATAGCCATATTGCTTGGTTAGTTCGTTATCTAAATATATATAACTCAAAGATGACTGACTGATTGACAGTCATCTATCAACGCACAGCCCAAACCACTGGACGCATCGGGCTGAAATTTGGCATGCAAGTAGATGTTATGTCGTAGGCATTCGCTAAGAAGGGATTTTGGTCAATTCTTCCCCCAAGGCGATAAAATAGGGGATGAAAGTTTGTACGAAACTTTGTCAATTTTGATACTTCTTAACGCGAGCGAAACCATGGGCAAAAGCTAGTAAATTGATCTATATAATTAGTAATGTCAGGTAGCATCGAGAATCGTATAAGTGACCAACGCAAGTGTTTAAATTGCGACCGTGCTTCAATGATCTGACTGGAACGTTAATTTTTAAGTGATTTTTACCCTTTAGGTAAAAAAGGGCAAGATCTCTGTCACAAGGCTGTATTTCATGAACCGTGGTAGCTAGACTGTTAAACTTTTTATAGATGATGTATGAATCACTTCATATACCTAAACTAGTAACATCGTTAATAACATTAATACAAAACAAAAAACCTGACTGCTTAAAACGAAATGTTTGCTCCTAATGATGTGATGATATTTAATTTCCGATTATATGAGTTTTTGTCAAAATTCTCAAGTAAAAGTAGGTAAGTAAGTAAATATTTAAAAGTAAGTAAGCAGTAAGAAAGTAAGTAAATATTTATATTTTTATATTGGCTATTTCTTCTAGCTTTCATTTGATACCCATATTGTCGTGATACTAAAAAAAATCGTCTCTCCCCTCCCTTTTTCCTCTATTTCCAGGCGCCATTTTTAAAAATTATGTAACATACATATGTCTCTCTACAAACTGAGACATTGTCTCAGTTAATTAGGCTAATGATATATTATGTCATACGTCACAATCCGTCGTGCCGTTTGGGCTATAGCGCGTGTCAAACAAACAAGCAAACATACATACATACATACATACATACGCAAAACATTACCCTCCTTCTGACGCAGTCGGATAAAAACGAATTTTATCTAGTCTTACAGTTGCTTCGCTACTCACGAGGATTAAAATGGTCGCCTTAAATGAAAGTAATCCAGTAAAACTAACTAACCTTTACCCCGTAGTGGTACCTTAGACGAACCACGAAGGTTATTAACTTCACAAATATGACGTAACAAGGACTACACTTTTGTATGATGGCTATTACACATACATACACAAAAAATCATGAGAGCAATTTATATTTCATCAACAACGCTGAACGATAACCTTTACTATCAAACACTCCATTCACTGTAGGCATCATAGAAATTGATAACATATCGTTTTGATGGCCAAATGAGTATTTTTTGCTACTATATACTTTAAGTATGTTAATATATATCAATAAACGGTTTATTATAACTAAAATATCATGTGATCACCGAACTAGTTCGGGTCGACTAGGGAGGTACCACCGTCTTACGTATTTCTAGCGTAAAGTAATTCTTGCGTTTTTTTTTTATTAGAATGAAGTAGCAAATGAGCTTACAGTCCACTTGATGGTAAGTGGATACTGCCGCCCATGGAACTTCATATACAACAGGGGTTCTATCTGAAGTCGATCACATATGCCTTGCTACTCCCGAGGACTGATGGTCGCCTCATACCGCACCGAAACGGTAGAACTGCTTCACGTTAGAAATAGGTGTTGCGGTGGTACTTTCCCGATCGAACTACATTGGTTCTACCACTTGGTAAACCATGTTTTGGCGGGAGGTTATGGGTGTCGTATAATTATGACATGACATAAGAATGCGGCTAGAAGCGTTGTTCTTTATGGAGCTGCCTGCACATGTCCATGTACGGAAGTCACCACAAAACATTTGGTCCACCTTATGGTTCATTGTAGTGAGGGTGGCGTAGTGGTGGAGCGGTCACCATACCGGTCTGACACGTAGCAGGTCCCGGGTTTGATCCTTGGCTAGACAGACATGTGAATGATGATTATAGATTTCAAGTCTGGGTCTGGGTGTTTGTGTATTCGTCTATGTGTCTCTATGATATCCACGACACAGAAAAAAATTCAAATGTGGGCCTATGAGTACAGAAAGCGTTTATAAAGCGTCTAGAAAGCGTTTACGGTTAATAAATCATATATTTGAAAAATGTTTCTATTAATACCCAAGGTAGTAAACAGTGGACAAAAAAATCGCATCTGCTTTTTCTGTGCACGTTCAAGGAAAATGCCACATTTGTAATAACATCCAATATTTAAGTACAAGTTCTCTTTATTTATAGTTTGGACGTTTATCGGTCTTTGGTCTATTTTTTCATTAAGGCATATTTATTGTATCTTTTTAGTTATCTTTGTGCATCCGAACTATCATCAACATATTCAAATATCTG
This sequence comes from Cecropterus toxeus, assembly GCA_018249875.1. NCBI lineage: Eukaryota > Metazoa > Arthropoda > Insecta > Lepidoptera > Hesperiidae > Cecropterus > Cecropterus toxeus. The sequence continues at coordinate 11,193 of DWNE01006361.1, forward strand.
TTTTCACTAGTTCCAAGAATAGGAGCAATAATATGTACGTATTTATTTCATCGATGTTAATGCGCACATATCTTTGTCAACATGGTCTTCCGAGAATGAAACGTTTATCTAAAGTATAGTAACTTAAATTGCCGATTGTTTACGATTCAAGAGCTTCACTATACTTTGAAGGGTTAGTAAAGCATTTATATTCCAATGATTTAAAATCATGGGGATCAAAGGTTCGAATCTCAAGTACGCATTTCTGATATTCTGTTGATTTATCACTTGCTTATTAATCGTCACAGACACAGGAATTAGAAAGAATGTCTATCAGAAAATCGTACAAGGCCAACGTAGACTATATAGCCTAAGATCATCTCTGAGAAGAGACCTGTGCCCAGCAGTGGGACATTAATAGGTTGACAACGTTATCAATAATGATTTTTTTATTAAATTAAAAAAAACTGCCTTAAACAGAATATTTATCTGGAAGTTTTATCTACCTAAGATTGTAGTTAGTTTCATGACCCCAGTATTATATCGAAAGATAACGCTGGGTCGGCGTGTGACCACCAACAATACACTCGTTAAACTGTTACTCCGATCATCTGAGGGCCTATTCTCAGAGCACGACGTACTCAAAGTATTTCAATTCAACTTAACATACAACCAGACATAATAATTGCAATATCTATCTGAGTTTTTATAAAGCTTATTGTAATCAAAATTGTTGTAGATATATTGCATTTTTTTAAATCTTTTACTATATTTTCTACTTAAAGGTTCTTTGACAGAAATCTCTACTCTGGCGATAAGCACCGCTTTTGTCCACCACTACGTTTTCGTGCATTGTAAAAGTAAAGTCACGATTTTTCAAATCATACATGATTGTCAGGAAAGATTTCACCTCCATACCTGTTACTATCGTAAAGGAGTTTTAGGTTTTGTGTGCAAAAATGGATGCTGTCTGACTCTGACATATATAATAGTCCTCAGAAGTGGTATCGCATCTGAGATCGATATTAGGTCGAACTTTGTTCTCTGTGGAGCTAGTCACAGATGTGAATGGGCGGGCCGCATGCGTGACTTAACTCGCTGCAGTCTTCCCGCATCCCGCGCGTGTTTAGCACGCATGACAGGAAAGTATCTACGAAACGGCAGGATGTCGCACGCATGTTGATCTGAATCGCACGCGGGCACAAACCCGTTATAGGAAAAATTGTTCTATGCGTGGATTAGTAAACTTCAAACTTTCTAGACGAGATAATGTGAGATAAATGCCTATTTTATCACAAACAAAGACAATTAATATCTAGCAAAGAAGTATCTGCATTACTAGACTAATAGCGGAATAAATTATAATGTAATTGTGCAGTTACGTATTAGTACATTGATGGGGTCGTAAATGGTCATCGATGGTAATTTCCTACATTTATTTACGCTTTTAACATCAGTACTTGAATAAGGAGCGAGAAATAAATACGCAAATAGTGTTTATCGGTTGGATGCACATACATATATCTTCCATTTGTCATGCATTTTTTACTTATAGTGTCAATTCAGAATGCTATCAAGCTCTGAGAAGTACTTAAATTGAAATATTATTTTAGTCCACCTGCATGGAGACAGACAGACATTACAGAAAAATCTACTATAACTATGTTTGTATCGCTAACAGCAACTTATAATTTCAATTTCAATTTCAAGTAATCGCTTATTTAGTAAAGTGTTGCTTTTATAATAATTTATTTATTTAATTACTTAATAGGTTACGGAATAATAAAACATCTTTATTTCTTAAGTCGTTTTCCTTAATCATAGGTTTTCCCACACTCAACTGAAACTAATAAGTAACAGTTAGGGGAAATATGGGCAAAATGACATATATGGACAAAACGACATAGTCGCCTTATTTCTAAATTGGCGGGATTTAGCGACATTCCCGCCATA
>DWNE01006362.1:0-13123 GCA_018249875.1 Cecropterus toxeus
CCAAGGAGTAAGTTGATCGGCATTTGTACAGTTTCATCCGCCATTTTGTAGACCGGGCAAAGCCTTTATAATAAAGGCAAATTATAATTAGGCCACGGACATGATACGATAATATATTATTTATTTTATTCGTATTCTTTAAAATATTCATGATTGTATCCGTATTTTTAATATATTCTTTATGATACTAGTTTTCAGAGATTCGCAGTTCTTTAAGTGGTGAAGTGGAATATGAAGTGTCCCTGATATAGAACTGAATATCCCATTGCTAGGTGTGGGTGCCCTGTACTATCAAGGATTCTGTCCACAGCCCATCTGATTGCCCATTAATAACTTGACATAACATAAAGGCTTTCTACATTCATAGCCCCACAGTAGGGTTTTCTCCTGTGTCGTGGGTGCCATGGACACACAAAGATATGGACACACATAAAAACCCAAACCCAGAACAGAAACCTAAACTTTGTCTGGCCGAGGATCGAACGCGGGGCCCACTGCGTGTCAGACCGGTATGGTGACCGCTCCGCCACGCGGATAATTTAGATATACAAAACATGTATTTAAAAGTTTCGTAAAAGTATGTTAAGATCTTTATTTTTTATTTATTTTCGTTATTTACGCACCAAACGCACTACAAATAGATCATAAGTTTTGTAAATTGGTTTACATGTAAATTATGTATGTATACAGCAGTGAGCATTATTACTTGCAGACTATAGTTACAGTATTACGATGAGGCTAGAAAAGTTTAATTAGGAAATAACAAATTAATATAGAATTAAGAGTGCATATTACGTTCAGTACGTTACGTAATTAATAATAATATAATCATTTTCTAATACGCTTCAAAAGAATTTCATGAAATTCAAACCCAAGACACAAACTATGAGGTTGAAATTTATACGTTGGTGTACCATAATTATTGAAGCCCTATCGCATAATTCGGGCAATTGACTTTGAAGACGGGCGACCTGTCTTGGTTTAAAATTGATCAGAATTATTTGTTTTAAGCTAAAATGTATACTTTGATCACTTATTTATTTATTTACTACAATTAAAATGATATAAAAAGAAAACCAATTACATTAATTGTAGACACTGCAGTCATACTTCACGCTCACAAAACTTCAAGCATACATACAATATTTCCGACCATTCATCCGCAAACAAATCGCTCTTCTGGATACATACCCTGAGTGGGTATGTATCCAGAAGAGCGTTGAGTGCGGTGAGAACGCGAGGAATAGGCGAGTGCGGTGGTCAAGGGTCTTCGGGTCTAAGGGCATCCTCTTTCTTTACCCTGGCCTTTCTTAAGGAAATTTTAAAACCTCCAGACCCATATTAATACATTATAATACAATGTTATTAAAACATTGAAATAAAATGTACAAATATGAAAGACAATAATTTCAATTTTTGATTTTGGCTTGTGTTAGTTCTACGAAGACTCGCAAAGAAATTGTTTTATTGAACTCTTTTACAGTTCGATTATATGTATAGATATTTACCAACCCTGCTGTTCAGTGGGTGGGTTCGGTACTTCTAGGATCGGTTTGTAACCTAACATTGGACATAATTATAGGAGCCTATTGCAACTCCTGAGCGCTGATACGATGCGTTTTTTTATACGACAGAAGTACGAAACGAGAGTGTAGTCTACGTAATAGTAGTAACTACTGAAGCCCATGAAAGCCTGTAATTAACCCCAGATAGTATTAGTGTCTTATATCAAGTTGGCACAGATGCGTTGCTACCTAAAGACTCAGGTAAGACTCTGATCTTATGTGAGCTTGATTAAAGATGTCCGAAGTTAACAATGGTCATTTACCATCAAGTGGACGGCATGCTTTTTCGAAATTAAAAAGAAGCTCAGTCCAAGTCATGTTGCAGTAGTAGTCACTTACGTCGCCCTAATTAGATATTTCGTGTCAGACGCAGTAGGTCTTGGGTTCGATTCACGTCCAGACAGAAATGTGAATGATGAGTTTAGATTTCTGCTCTGGGTCTGGGTATTGGTGTATTCGTCTTTATATGTCCATGGCACCCACGACTCAGGACAAAATCCTACTGTGGGGCTATGAGTGTAGAATGTAGTGTAGTTCATATCATTCTGTGACACATGGAGTTCTGGACCGCCAGACAAACAAGTAGAAACAAATTTAATTTTTTTATGTGGGTAGATTAATTAATTTCAATAAACATGATTTACAAAGCACCACGAACAATAAGAAACTTATATAAAGCACTAGTTATTTTACAGACAGACGCTTTCTTTGTAATATTTAATGACTGTATTCATGGAAGTTCAAACGAGCTTCATTACAAGCAGTTTCCATCTTGGCGATTATCGCGAATGGAGCTTTCGTACGCAAATTATAGTTGATGAACTTAAGCTCTACTTTTAAGGTCGTTAATAAAAGTTGTCTGAAATACTAATATTGAGCTTTTAATATTATCATGATTTCAGTAGAGCTTTATTAACACTTAATATGTACTGCATCATATATTAAGTTTTAATAAAGCTTTTAATATATATATATATTTAAAAAACAATAAGTAGCAAACAAGCAAGCAGTCCACCGGGTGGTAAGTGATTACTGTCGCCCATGGACATCTGTAAGCAATAGAACGTCTATCTGAAGTCGATCACAGGTGCTTTGCTAATCCCGAGGACTAAGATGGTCGCCTCATATATAAGTGAGCCGGCAACCGCACCCTTCCGCCGAAACGCAAGAATTGCTTCACGCTAGATATAGGTGTGGCCGTGGTACCTCTCCGGTCAAACTTCATAGGTTCTACCACCTGGCAAATTAATATTATACTGACTTTTTCCCGTGGCTGCGCTCGTTTCGGTGACATTGTCCAGGGTAATTAGTATGTTTTAAACCAGGTTATAAACTGTGTGTCAAATTTAAGCGAAATTCGACTATTAGTTTTTGCCTCGAAAAGTAACAAACACACATACATTCTTACAAACTTTAGCATTTATAATATTAGTAAGATTCGGGAGAATAAGAGACATTGGTGAGTATGCCCACGAATATCTCAGTACCCATATTACGAGATTATTAGGGTTGCTCAACACGTTCGTTACTTACATTTTTGCATGTACATTGCACATTTATGACTTCGTTTTCGACTACACCTTACAATGTATTTTGCAATGGTGGGCGAAATTGAAGTCTCCAATGATAAACTCGTAATAAAGGCACAAATATAAAAAGTAAAAAGATAATAATAAGATCCCATCATTGCCTGTTTTATTCTCCTTCAATAAATAAATATCAATATCATGTTTCATCATTCAGTTATTTTTTGTGTAATGTGAAAATCGTACGTGTAATATGAAACCAATATCTACTGAATGCATTATTCATATATCGTGTAAACAACTCTTAAGTGCTCATAAAAATATCATCGTATCTTATTTGTCCTCATGTAGAAGATTAATAACGATATTAAATATAATTATTATATTCGATACCATTAATTTTTACGTAAAAATGTTGACAAATTTAATTGGAAACATGATACGTTGCATTATGATACTTTTGCCTGGAGGTTTCATAATAAATTAAAACAATTTCGAATTTCGATTACTAAACATTCTAAAAGCAGCAATGAAGTCCAAAAGTAATGAAACAAAGCAAGCAAAGTAAGCAGTATTTTAATATGGATAGGTTTAACAAGTAAAAGATGCTTTCATCTAGTCTAGTCAATATACTTTAAGTATCTCAAGACACACCCTTGAGATTAGACTAAATTATCACGTTTCGACACTATTATCATCATCAGACTGCATCAGTCCACTGCTGGATAAAGGCCTCTCCCAAGGCGCACCACTGATTCGACTCCTCGGCATTCTCCTGCCAGTGACTGCTGCCCTGCACAACATCGTGCCATCAAGTAGGAGGGAGTCCCCAGTACGTATACCCAGACGCAGTCTCCACTCTAACAACCGTTTACTCCAACAATTGTCCAATACTCGGCAGATTTGACAACAGTATTTGTACAAAGGTTTTAACAGTTTTGTATATCAGGAACAATGCATATCTTTTGGGATTGAACACAGTAGGTACTTTTATAGGAATTTTACAGGTTTTTCTACTCAGTGTGAAGACATTGCGGCGAATTTCCTTTCAAATACCTGGTGGTTTCGATGATAACACGTATAAATTGACAGATAATAATTGCAAAATTAGTATAGTCTATATGTTAGTCAACAATTCAATGTAGCACAAAAACACGAGAATTGTTATTTTGTTACAAGCGGACATTTCATTTTTCTTCATTAAATATTAACATTTCTACATTAATATCCAAGCTGAAATATCTTTTTTACCAATTTTATGCGTCTTTACATTATATTACTGTGATAAATCTTACTGAGATATCTAATTATGCCCCTCGGAGTTGGGATTGAAACTCAAAACCCCGGATGCGTGCCCCTTCTCCACGCATTTCCTGTAAAACGAGCCTTTATCGCAAAAACCGCATTATGGGCTCAAAGCTTAGCTTTTTGTACGCATCGCTATTGCTAACACCGTGTGAAGGAATGCAGCGATAAAAGAATTCTCTGCAACTGATGAAGTTCCTACGTAACGTGTTCTGATGTATTTGTAGTATGTTTATCGATTCATTCAATCCTTTATTACAATCTATCCATTAAACTAATTTAAATGCATGTCGCCGCTTCGATTATTTGACTTATATGTAATAACGTTCCAAGTAATTAGACGAGTCTTAGAAGCTGTTACTGCTTTTGTTATTAAGAAATATTAAGTAAATGTTTTTTTTAATCTCTGCAATAAAAATAGCTGTCACGGGACGCCTGAAAGATGTGAAACATCGTGTTCTTAATATGATAGTAATATGCATAAAAGACAAAATTGCAATAGGAACTAAATATACAGCATAATGAATATATAGCCATCGACCTGGCTGTATATGTATTTTGATCTAACATCAAGCGGTCTAACATCAACAGCTACAAACTACTGCGGTCGCAAATTGGCAACCCAAATAAAGGGAGGCCTATCTCCAATACTCAAAAGATAGATAGATGAACTGTTAACATGTGAAAATAACATATTTACTTACGTCTTTAAAGAGAGCGAAAATATCCCAATATTTTGGCACACTTAGTACAAAATCTGTATATTAATTATGATTAATATATTTTAATGAAATATTTTCGCCGTTACAGCGTATAATTATTCTCATACCTGGCTAAATTAATGTAAAGTATAAAAATGGAACAACGCAGCCAAATTGAGAATTAATGAAGAAGCTCAGCCGAGTTTAGAGGTAATTAGAGTTTGGAAACTTCTAAGCTATTAAAGTCTATGAAATTATTTAATTCATTATTTTTATATTTAATCTGTTCATTGCGTTTTAACTTAACCCATTTAAAAGTTCCATAAAGTTCTATGAAAGGCGTTAAATAAATCTGTATGAAAAAGTGTGAATGTACTTTTGTATAAAGTAGAAACGTAGAGAGCCATAATTACTTTCTTCGTATGCGGGAATAATAAAATATTTATTTATATTTATTTTTACAAACAATCAGAATAAACGCTTTCTAAACTCATAACCCCACAGTAGAATTTCTTCCTGTGTCGTGGGTGTCATGGACATGGTTCCATCATGTGGACTGCATTCTCTTTGCTACTTTATAACAATAAAACGGAACAAGTGCTAGTCAGACTCGCGCACGAACGATTCCGTACCCTTTTATATAAAAAAAATAATATAAAATTACGTTTTTGTATAGGAGCCCCCTTCAATATTTATGTTATTGTGACATACAGACGGACATACGGACGATTAAGTCTTAGTAATAGGGTTCCGTTTGTATCCTTTAGGTACGAAACCCTAAAAAGTGATGTATAAAAATATATAAATTTTAGTATCGATCGGTATACCAACGTCGTCTTTCATACAACCGAAAACACGCTTAAAGCTGGAATTATCATATTCCTTTGAGATATTAAGCTCGCCACTCTACAAGATGCATGTTTAACTCCATTAAAATTCGCTCCGGGAATGCGGTGCACGCTAAACCACTGGGACAGTCAAGTTAATCGATTCGCAGCTTTGATGTGAAGCGATATAGTCTGAGTTACACTGAGGACAGATTAGGGGTGGCGATGTGGTATCGATTAATCGAAGGACAACAAACATCGATTCTTATAAATCGATTGTTTGCAAAAAATCCAAATTCGATTTTTCCTTCTATATATTTTTTTATTGCAAGAATATAAAAGCTAGCTTACGATTTTGATACCGATCTTAATGTACCTATTATTTCCCAGAGTAGCAATAAATTAAGTGGAACTTCTATTATTAGAAAATCTTGATATCCATGATTTTGTAAATTGTTTCTTCGGATTTTCGAATTAGAATTTCTAATTCGATCGGCTTAAAATCGAACATTTTCTACAAGAATTGTCATCCCTAGACCAGTTGTACTGTAATTTGGTAAGCAATTTCCGTTAATACAAGCCTCGGAGACCGGTTGCGTCCACATTTACCTGCACGCAGTCTTTGGGTTTTTTGTCTGATTATTTATGGTTAAACATCTCCAGGAGGCCTTATTTGGTTTTCTGTACGTGAGCTAGTTACGCTTGAGTCGGTTAGTTATAGGAACTGCGGTTTCTCTGAATGTCGTTGATGCGAATAGATTAGCAATTTCAATAGAACTGATGTTGAATTTGAATGTTTTAACAAGCTTTCATTTAAACTTGCCAGGTAGAACCAATATAGTTCGGCCGGAGAAGTACCACCGCCACACATATTTCTAGCGTATAGCAGTTCTTGCGTTTCGTTGGAAGGGTGTGGTTGGCGGGGGACTTATATATAATATGAGGCGACCGTCGTAGTCCTCGGGAGTGGCAACGCATCTGTGGTCGACTTCAGGTGGAGCCCTTGTTCTATATGAAGTTGCTTTCATATGTCCAGGGGCGGCAGCAACATCTTATCATCAGGTGGACTGATTGCTCCTTTGCTACTTCAGATAGAACCCCTGTTCTATATGAAGTTGCTTACAGTTACTTTACTCTATATTTTTTTATACAAAATGAAGTAGCAAACGAGCATACAGTCCATCTGATTGCAAGTGGTAACTGCCGTCCATGGACATTTGTAAACAACTTCCTAATCATATCATATCATGAATGTTTTTTCATCATTGTTTTGAGAACGCTATATTTACTTAGTCGGAAATTAGATTTTAAACTTATTTTTACTAATATATCAAATTAAAAACGGACAATATTTGTTGTATTCTTTAATTATTATTAGTTTGATAGGCGTTATATCCCTCTATGTGTGAACTTAAATAGTATTTCAGAGGCTGTATGTTTGTGTATCACATGATGTGAGTTGAACACGGCCTGTAATTAATAGTGATACTGTCAGATAATTGCTACGTAACATACGTTATATTTGATCGATTACTCAATTACTTGATATAATAGTTATAATAGTACATGAGTGTAATGTCTTCATACATGTGTCAATACGACTTTTGGATTTGCTATCTAAAAGCTACTTTAACTAGTAACATCGTTAAAAGTATTAAAACAAAAAACCCGACTGCTTAAAACTAAAATTTTGTTCATGATCTATAATAATATTATAAAGCAGTAGAGTTTGTTTGGTTGAACGCGCTAATCTCAGGAACTATTGGTTCCAATTGAAAAAATATTTTTGTGTTGAATAGTAAATTTGTCGTGGAAGGCTTTAGGCTATATAACATAACGCTATGTTTGTTTGTTTTTAATATATTTTTCTCTAATAAACGCGAATGAAACTGCGTGGCACAGCTAGTGATACATATTTTGAAGCTTTTATGAGTATTTGGTCAAATAGTCAAGTAAAAGTATTATAAGATATATTAGATTGTTCCATTTACTAGCTTTCATTTGATATCCATATTGTCGTTATAGTAGAATTTGTAACATCGTTAAAAACATTAAAGCAAATAACCTGACGGCTCAAAACGAGATTTTTGTTGATAATGATATATTTTAATTTTACACCTATATGAGTTTTTGTCAAAATAGTCAAGTAAAAGTATGACAATATCTATATTTTTAGATTGGTGTATTTACTAATTTTCATTTGTCGTATACCTATATTGTCGTAGTAGTAAAAATATTCGTCGTCGTCGTCCCCCTTTTTCTATATTTTCAGGAGCCATTCTTTTAAAGATATAGCTTATGACGCTATGCAAACTAAGACGATTCTAATGATATGTCATACGTCACAATCCGTCGAGGTATTTAGGCCGAGGCACGTGCCAAAGAAAAAACATATGTACGTACAAACATACATACGCTCGAAAAATACGATCCTTCTGACGCAGTCGGGTGGAAAACACTTCACATTCATACACACATACCCACACATCCATTAAAGTTATCAAGTAATCGAGTCACAATTCGATTCACTTCCCTCTGAGGCGAACTAGCGAACAGCGTGTGGCACTGAGCGACCGGTAACGTGATTAGTGGACTTCCGGAAACCTATCTTCTGTTCCGAACTCAACACGCCTGTTTTGTATTCGACGTCAAAAGGGTAATAATTTTTAGTACAAGTATGTATGTATGTCCATTTTACGCATTACAGCTCAAACTGCTTGACGAATTGTGGCAAAGGACATATCATTGCAGAGTGGCTACATATTTTCTAAAAATAGCGCCTGTAAAAGTATTACCTCATGTTACTGTACGACCGTAAACTTGGATTGGTAGGTACCACCGTTCTACTCATTTCATGAAGCAATAATATATGAAGCAATCATCAAGCATTTTAGAAGGTGGTAGAACCAATGTAGTTCGACCGGTGAAGTACCACCGCTACAAATATTTCTAGCGTGAAGCAGTTCTTGCGTTTCGGTGGAAGGGTGAGGTTGCCGGCTCACTTTTATATGAGGCGACTATCTCAGTCCTCGGGAGTAGCAACGTATCTGAGGTCGACTTCAGGTGGAGCCCCTGTTCTATATGAAGTTACTTACATATGTCCATGACTGATTGCTCGTTTGCTACTTCATATAAAATAAAAAAAAATCATCTGTGATAGACTTCAGATTGAAACCCTGTCCTATAGCTTACAGATGTTCACGGACGGCAGTGACATAAGCACCAGATAGACAACTAACTCGTTAAGAAGTTCAAAAATTCATAACAAAAAAAAAATGTATTTTGCTATATTAATTAAATTACATACATTTTAAGTCAATGTCTAGTATATTTTGGTTAGACTGTATAACAAAGTTACAGATTTTGTTGACAAATGATACTAAATATACGGATCGCTAAAGACATTAGCGAACTGTCCTTAAATCTCCCTCCATAGCTCGGAACGTCAGCCAACGTCAACTTCACAGACAAATGATACGTTGACGATAAGAGTGTGGTACAAGTTACGTGCTACAAGCGTTTTTTACTCTTAACGATCGCTATTATATACGGTAGTCTATGTTGTCACACGAAGTAATTGAACTCCATTAAACAAAACATAAAAAACTGTTAAATCTAAAATTTGCAGTCAGACAATTTGTGTCTGTTTAATATTTAATTTAATTTGGTTTATCCAAAGTAAAATTAGTAATTTATGCAAACTGAAACGATTATAATTATATTTATATGTCATACGTCACATTCCGTTAAGCTGTTTGAGCTGTAGCGCGTTCCAAAGAAATAGATATATATACAAACAAACTATACATACATACATACACTCAAAAAACATTACACTCCTTCTGAGGCAGTCAGGTAATAACATAAATTCTAGTCTTTAATCGAGGTCTGTTAAAAACTGGATTGTACGCCCTCACTCCTAACGATGAATGACAAATTGGCGCTAAACGACCTATTTTTCGCAAGAAAAAGGAATGCTAAGAATTTGATGACAAGCCACTTTCTGAAAACAAAAGATCTTTTCATAGGGATCTGTGACTTTTTCGGATAATTATACGAACATTTTTATTTTCAGATTAAATAATGGTTGTTTTCAGTACTTATCAAGTAAAATGCGAAAAGAATAAAACAATGAATTCCAAAGACAAAAGATGGCTACTATTGTTGTGGTTGCAACCTCTTTCTTTTCAGTTTTGAGGGGAACAAAAAACGAGAGATGCAAGTGTCGAGTACTTTGAAAATTAACCCTATTTTCAGTGTATTCAGTTTCTCTGCGTATTTTGTTACTTTTTATGTCTACCTAATAAAAATTGTTACATTTTCTATTTTTTTTTAATTGCAGTATTTTAGGTTAAAACGAATAGAACTATAGGATTCATCTTATAGGTCGATATTTTTCATGTAACTAATACATGAACAGTATCTACCCGCGTGGGATCGTTTCCCGTACCGGTTTGTAACGCAAAAGAATCCGAGTTCGATCCCTGCTCAGACAGATTTCTAAGTTTTGGTCTGTGTGTTTGTATACAAAGACGAATACATATCTGTATGTGACCAGAGCATCCAATCTTAGAAGGCATTTAGTTTATTTTGTAGAAGCTTACAGTCTGTAATTTATGTTTATAATAATTATATATGAGGGATACTGCTACTTTTCTTTCTTTTCTGGTCCAAGTGTATGTTCTAAGCTTGTCCCAACTCTGGGGGAAATCTGAACCCATTAGTTACATGTAAAGTCTACTCGCAACAAAAATATACAACATACAAGTAACACAACCGATTATATAACGATAAAAGTAAGAAAATTTAAACCAAGAAGACATAAGCGAAAGTAAGAAAATTACGCAATTTAGGTATGAAAGTTAACCGAGTGTAGAAAACTGCTGGGTACAAGTGTCGCTTGGATAGGAACCCGCAAAGTCGCCCATTCGCCTCGCTTCACGGGTCCCAGCCGGTTTTCCGCTATTTTTAATTAAAACTTTATTTTGTCTGCCCGTCTTTATTTAAGCCCGTCATGAAGTTGGTGCAGCTAGATTTTGTCTTGGTTTACAGGAGGCTCCATTAGTTATATTGTTTCAGTTAACCTTCTAGTACACATTTATTTATAATGTTAAATTATAATAACAATATACGTACGTGTCTTAAGGAGAGCTTAGGTGTTAAATTTGTTTGTATGATACTAACATGGTAGCTTGAAACCATAAATATGAAAGAAATAAAGTTTTTAAAGAATAAACTAAACTTTATTATTACTTTTACAATCATTCCCCAAGTATTGATCGTTGTGTGAGTAACTTCTGATTTAAACGTCCTCTTGCTTAACACTTATCTATTCACATTTTGCGTTGGCATCAAAACCATCAAAGCGTTTAAATTATGTATTAAGTGACTGAAATAAATTTCATAAAACAAATTCAATTAAAATTGAATCTGTGTACACAATTAAGGTTTACAAAATTCCGGTTTTGTTTGAGAATCCCAATTTGTACATTATTAAATGCACTTCAGTGAGATAACATAATAAATCCTTCACAGTGTGTAATATTTCAACAAAGCACACAATAGCGAGCCACTACAAATGTAGAGCGGCCGCGGATAATCCCATACACCGATTTGTCAGGCCTCCGAGAAAATGGTCACGGCTTGTACGCTCCGTACTCGTAATACTGGATTCGCGGGAATTTATGAAGATCATCTCTTTGTTACGTATATTTTGTGATTTATTGGGCATGTATTGAAAAATACTTTTCTAAAAAAATATGAATGAGATATTTTAGAAGCGGAGCTTGATAAACCGACTGCCTAATAAAAAGTTGCAATGGATTTCTTAGTATTGTGCCGTTTTGTCGGTGTTTTGAGATGATTTAAATACATAATATTTGATAATATAGTCGACTACCCGCAGGACAGCGGTTACTATGTCGATTTGATACGCAAAGGGGTTTCTAAGTACGTCGATCCCCGCTGGAATTTACAAAATCTCAACACACTTACACTATACAAAGTTATGTATGTCAGAGATTGGGAAGGAACTTCTAATCTTAATTGATTTGGGCGTATTCGGATGTAATGGTAGGCAACAATGAGGTGGACATCTGATAATGTACATACGTCAAATAATGTAAAAAAATAAGAAAACGTGGATCGGTCAGCGGGCACCTTTCGGAGACCCCACGGAGGAAAAAAAATTGTCACAATCGGTCCACTCTAACCATCCACTTCGATGTACCAAACATAAAAAAAAATACTGACGAATTGAGTACCTCCTCCTTTTGGAAGTCGGTTAATAAAAGTGTAGCCAACCAAATCAACAAAATACTAAATAATACAAGCGCATTTCATTCGCACCCACCTATGTATGTACGAGCTCGCTCCTACAGCTACCCTAAATGCTTGCCTGACAAGGGGTTGGAACTTAACTTATAATCTTATTATGTTAATCGCCCCATAATCATTATAAATTTTCTTTTATTTACAGGTAAGGTGTTTCAACAAGAAAGTACCGTTTTCGACACATATGGTATTGTCTAATTTGATTTTTTTTTATATAGACACAACATATTTCCGCAAATAAACATAGATAATAATCAATTATTTTCAAAAGCTAATTATATTTCTGTTTACGAATAATGTTACAAATTAAAAGTCTTATTAACAAAACGGGCAATTTATGTAACACTATGTACGGATATGCATGTACTTCCTTTGACATAAAGTTTTTGTAATTATATCCCGTCGCATCACAAGAGAACCCCTACAAAGGGGATCTTCACGGTGTATCAATTAACGGACATCCCTTGTCTGATATTTAATTACCTTTATTGAAGGTGAGTATCAATTGCCCTGTGTATTTTCATGCTTCTTTGAACAGTAAGGGTCTTAATGTTAACCCGACTGCGTCAGAAGGTGGTAATGATTTTCGAGTGTATATATGTATGTATATACATATGTGTGTTTCTTTGGCACGCGCTACAGCCTAAACGACGTAACGGACTGTGACGTATAACATATCATTAGAATTGTCTCAGTTTGTACAGTGACATAGGTTATATAATTTTTAAAAATGGCGCCTGAAAAAAGATGAAAAGGGGTGGAGGGACGCATTTTTACACGCTTTCCTGCTTTATTAGCTTCACCTGTATGTTTGTTTGTAACCGACTTCTTTGGGCGCGATTTTGACCCACTTTAAACGGCCAGAT